>VZRX01006851.1:313666-328680 GCA_013398075.1 Notiomystis cincta
CAGGCAACAGAGAAATTGTGTAATGTGTAATGTACAACTTTAATGTTTTTTGGGGGACTTTTATTGGGTGCTACCCTATATACCAACTATTAAATTTAATACATTGGGATGCCTCCCAGCATTTCAGGTTGATGAGCATCAAGCCAATTACATGTAATCTTTGAGTATAGGGCACATTAGGCTTTTTGAACACAAACACTTGCAGAAGAGTAAATGTAAATAAAAAGGTAATCCACTATGTGGTCTATTCCACAGTCAGGCAAAGTAATTGAAGATTTCTCTTCACTGCCACTCCCATACAGTCCCCAAACATCTCCTCCCCGCCCCCCTCCCTCCCCCAACCAAATTAGTTTCTAGATTGTGCAAGGTTTAGGGTGTGTGTCTGGACAAAGGGAGAGTAAGGAGCACCCTGCACTGCTGTGTGTCTGAAGTTTTCCATTATTTAGCAGAAATCATTAACCATTCCTTTGTTAGACCCTGCTGTCTGTGAAAGCAAGTTCAAGCAAATTCACTGCTGTATCCAGTGTGTTTTACACAAGGGAACTACAGTTGCTGGTGCAGATGCCACTGTACAAGCTCTGAAAGGTTAAAGACAGAGCCAGTTGTGAAATAAGAAGAAACTAAATCCAGTGTTTCTTTCATGTTTTAATTTGTCTGATGAATTAAAATATTTCCTATGCTGTTCTTGCTAGTCCTTGTAAATATTATCTTCCCATTTCTCCACTTCCCCTGATTTTCCTCCAAGGCTTTGCAGATGACATGAAACAGAGCTATTTGTCTGTTCAGATACCTAAGGTCCCCTATGAACAGACTGAGCAAACAAGGATGTTGGAGATGTAGCAACTATTGCAAATTTTTGCAAAAAATTACCTTCCAGTACAGGACATCATATGTGGGGTTTTTTAGGTTTATGCTGACATGCAGATTTGTATCTTCTAAAGGAAGCTAATGAGTTTCCTGGCTTTCTCTGGAAAAATAAGCCAGACTGTTTTTAGGGCATTGATGGATCACCATGAAAGTTTTGAATGAATGTCAGAATGGAAAACAGTAAACAGATACAATACATGTTTGTTGTTGTGCTGGCTTTCTCCATCCATGTTAAAGTGGGACACAGTAGCACTACTCTGACTCACATCTTGTTGCTGTGCTGGAAATTCAAGGAATGGCATAGTGTCCACATTGGGTTTTGATAAGCATTTATTTCAGTAGCTTGCTGTTTGGAAAGGGCTTTACAGACAGCCCCTTGCAGCTGGTAAGGAGTTTCCTGTGGCATAAACAGGTTTTTCTGGCTTAAGTTTTGGTCCATGAGCTGCAAGGAATCACAACTTGAAAAAAACATTGCCTTTTACTCTGAAAGCAAGCTGCTGTGTGCAAATTGCTGTTTGAAAGTATTTGTTGTGTCATGTTTCAAAGAGCTCTGGCCTGCACATCACTTGAGGAGATAACTGGACCATTATCACCAGTTAAACATGGCCTCACTGTACCTGGCAGGGGACTTGCACCACTCTTTCCCCCTGTACTCTGCTGTCTGAAATACATTTTTATCTGGCCCAGATGCACTGGTACACCACACCCAGGAGCAATCAGAAAGGTGAGGCAGATCTTTCTGTGGGATCATCAGCACTGTTTTGTCCAGGTGCCATGTGGGCCATGAGGCCATTTCAGGGAGCCAGAAACCTACTGGCTGCCAAGAGCTCCAAGGGTGCAGCAGGAGAAGACCATCCTTAATTTGCCTAAGTCTTTTACTTGCTTCCTTACTCACTGGCCTCTCTGGCACAGGAAAGGAGCTCTCTCTTTGAACCCTCCTCTCACTCAGGGTAGTGGATTTCTCATTGGAACATGAATCACCCAATTTATGTGCTCACCCTTCCCTTCCTCCAAGTATTTCCATGAGACCTTCATGACTTTGCCTGCATGCTTGCAGGAAGACAGTGTTCCTTGGGTTAAAATGCATGCCAAAATTAAATAATTTTTAAATTAGAGTTAATGACAGTAGGGATTTTTTTTTTTGCCAAGCTCATGGGGTTCTGTTTCACATGCAAATCTCTCTTCCCTTTGATGAAGAGCACCAGTTTCTTTAACCTTCTTTTTAAGTAGGTATTTTCTCTCATTTCCTGTATATATGCCATACCTGATCACAGTTCCTTGTTATTTCTAATGAAACATAATCATGATCATAGTAATAACAATCTTCTTCATTTACACAGCACTACTGGCCAAGCCTCCCAAACAGTCAGGGAAGGAATTAGGTCTTCTCATTAGGAGTGTAACAAACTGAAGGTGTGACAGGACATAATAACTCTAATATCACCAGCCTGGAAAGTGAATAGGTAAGCAGTCTATGGTGATTAGCTCTGGAGGGCTCATCAAGAGGCATTTTTCAGGTTCTCCCCAGAAACAGAGAGAGGCCATGGAGGAACTTTGTCTGGCATGCTTGACACAGGGAGTAGCTAAATGGCCAGCACCCCTGAATTTCACTGACAGTTAGATACCTAACTGCTCTGTGAACTCTTTTCAGGCTGCCTGTTTGAGTGATTAAAGAACACAGCCACTGCTCTGGCAGGTAAATTCAAGAGCATGTGAAACAGTTCTATTTATTTGTTTGGACTTTTATCAGTGCCCAGGGAGGCTCAGTGTCCAGACATGACAGTGCAGAAGTTTTGTTCAGTGACTATGAATGCTTCTCTCTGCTTTCATTCCCTCCTCTGCTCAGGGTGACCTCGTTGTTCCTACATGACACCCTGTGTATTCTTTGGCTGTTCAGTGATCACATTGCAGGCTTTACACAGACAGCCTAACCTTTGTTACCATCATTAAAAAGAAATCCCTGTGCTGTTTTCTGCAATGCTTTAAGGCTATTTGCAAATTCAAGCCAGTGGAGAACGCAACAGGCTGCTTGTTCAGCAGCTTTAGTGGTGGGAAGCAAAGTGGAGGCCTCCTCTGCCCCATCTGTGTGTACAAAGATGTTTGCCCGGGGTGTGAGGCTGGGAGCCAGCCCACTTCCAGGTTTCCATGGGGTCCGTGGCTCCTCCTGCTCTGCTTTGGCAGCTCTGGTGGTGCTGCTCCCTGCCCTCTGGGCACGTGTAGCCCTGGGACAGGAGCTATGGAGGCAATTAAGGATGACACGGTAAATGAATAATGAGAATGTGCTGCACCAAGGCTGGGGCCAGCTTCCCTTCTGTTCTTCAAAAGGGACCTTTTCCAGCACCCAGAGGAATAACTGCAGCACTTCTGCCTTTCTTCCTCAAAGTCACCCCTTACCTCTCCGTTCCTCCCGTGCCTTCCTGAACCCATCCCTTTCCTAGAACTGCTGGCTCCCACTTTTGCTCCCTGACAGCATATTGCCTGTCTGCACATTTTTCTCTAGCTAGAGCCAAACTTATTATTCAATCAAAACTCAGCAGGAGTTTTGTGGAATTATTTTAAACTCACTGGGGCAAAAGCTGTGCCTTTCTATTCAACATTGAGATACTATGCATATTGATTGTGGCTGAGAGAGAATAAATGAATACATTCATATTGATTGCATTTGTTCTTACTCACTATTAGACTCACTACAGGGCCCTGGTAGATTTATAGTTTCCTTTTATGACTATTAGCAATAAATCCTTTTTTTTCCCCTCCTTCTCATCTTTCTTTAAGTAAGTTCATGTTCTGCAGAATGAATTTAAATGAAAAGACTGGATTGTACAGTACTTGTAGAAAAGTTTGTTGAGCTGCCTTTAATTTCCCACTCACTTTGAAAAATCTCTTCTTGTCACACATGAGATCCAAACATTCTTCCCACATGCAGTTCAGGTGCTCTGGGCTGCCCAAACAAAAGTTTTGTGCACCAGTGT
This sequence comes from Notiomystis cincta, assembly GCA_013398075.1. Lineage (NCBI taxonomy): Eukaryota > Metazoa > Chordata > Aves > Passeriformes > Notiomystidae > Notiomystis > Notiomystis cincta. The sequence continues at coordinate 317,506 of VZRX01006851.1, forward strand.
GCTTTTTCTAATGAGCATGCAATTTCTTCCCTAATATAATTATGACAGATATTACAACTGGGGACCAGACATGCAGAGTGATGCTACTCCTCCAGCCTGGGAAAACACAGAAAATTTCCATAATTCCAGGTACATATTGGAAAATTCAGAATTTTAAGCAATATGAGCTTGCTTATTATTTTCTTTTCCAGGGCTCTATTCCATACCACATCTTTACTGCAGGGAATGGCATTGTGAAGCTTAGGCATACTGTGCAGGCTTAATTTCCAGCCCTTTTGAGAGTGAGATTTTGGTTCATGAGCAGTAATTGAACAATCCAAGTGTATTGTACTTGTACTGCAGTATTAAATTGATGCCACAGAGCTCTGAGCCCCAAGCAAGGCTGACATTTCTGTCTATCAGCCACACACAACAGATTTGAAAAGAATTGGCAAACTGGGGGGAGGAAGAAAAGGGTGAGAAGCGTGCCCTCCCAAAGCAGAAAGGAGGCAGATGGACTGGCACCAAAAATAGAATGAAAGAGCTACAGTTTGTGGGATTGAGCAATATCTCTGGAGAAAGAAACAGAAATATTACAGGGTGTAAATATTGATGCCCAGGGTGTACACGAGTGAAAAAAAAATAACGAGGAGGAATGGACAAGGTGAAGAGAAAGTTCATACCCAGTATCATGCAAAAGATATCCTGCTGTTGACATCTGCTAGGCTCAGGAGGAGTCTCCCACAGAAAGATGGTAAAATTCCCTCACTCAACACATTTAAAAATAGACTAAACAAACCTCAGTGATCCAGACTCTCACCCCCTTACTCACATGGGCTGTAACTCACTCCAGCAGTCATTCTTCCAAAGCCTGGGAACACTTGTAGAATGAGAGGGTCTGGGCTGGATGCAAGGCAGAAATCCAGTCCTGGGCATCACAGCAGACACGGATTTGATGAATTATCAGCTCTTTTCATGACCAGAGCACTGCCTGGGCACACTGGCTGGGTGTATCCTTTCCTGCACAGGCATGAACTCTAGACACAAAGTTAAAGCAAGGCTTGTATTAAAACGCTTTGCAGGATAGGACTTGGAGGCTGCATATAACAAAAGACAAGAATGCTCTATCTCCCTTTATTCAGCTTCAGCTGAGCTCTGACAAATGCATGAGCTAACTTTCCTCCCTACACAGCTCTGAGTGATGACAGTATCTTTATGATCTTCAAGAGGAAGTTACCATTTGCTGATAAACATCTCCTCTCCAAGTGTATTTAGTAAAAAGACACATTCTTTTGTATACATTTAATTACGGGAGAACAGATTTTGTCCAAATAATTAGGTAATTTAAACTGTGCAGTCTTTCTCAGAGAACTATATTTAACCTTCATTTGAATTTAATTTACACATCACAGTGCCCCTAAAGCAGTTCTGTAAGCCAAAACACTGATCAAATATTTTTTAAATGTCAAATGTTACTTAGTTGTGGATAGCACTGAATTTGTTTTTAGAGATAATTTCTTTTGATCTGCTGCTATTTTTTGTCTTTCCCATTGTTATGTTCCTCTTCATCAGAGGTTTAATCCATACAACACTGGAGTTTGTAGACAACTGAAAAATTCAAAGAAGATACGTGGGGGAGCCCTTCAAAAGTTTCGTGGTATTAAACAAGATACAGATTAGTGTCTTGTTGCTACAGCAGTTGGAAGGGAAAAAAAAGACATTTTTGAATTCAAGTATTATCAAAGGATTATAAAATATTTGCATGAAGTAAGAGGAGTGCTGTAAGGAATGATCTTACATCACTGATATAAAACTGCATAGTTTTATTGGCTTTAATGCACCCTGTACCTATTCTGATTTACACAGCTCAGGATCTGGCTCTATATATCTAAATGTATCTTGCACTGCAGGGACACAGATAATTTTTCTTCTGATTTGCTCTTTCCTATTGTCTTGGACCTGTAAATTATACATATTAGGTTCACAAGCAGTGCAGTGAAAGTAAACAGCAAGAGATGGAGTCTCACAGTTTGAGTGAATTATAACACAAACGATGGTAGGTCTGACCTACATTAAACTTGCTTGCTAGAACAAGCTTTCCATGAAGTGGCTTGTATTTCAAGGCTGCCTCTAAGGTTGATTCTTAGTTTAAAAAAAAAAGGAATGATTCTAAATGATCACCAGAGTGTTATCAGTCTCTTTGGAACAAGCAAAAGCTGAGAGAGCTCCAGATCTCAGCCATAAAAACAATTGAGCTGGAAGACTTTTCCTGTAGCAGCATCTCCCACTGGGTGACAGCAGTTGAAAGTACTTACGATGATTATGATTAATTTCATTAGTGCTCAATTCACTTTAATACTTTTCTCCTTCTATCTCTGAATGCAGATAATTTTTCCCTGCAAGTAAATCCAGGGTGACAGTTTAATAGGCTCAGACATGCTTAGATCCGAAATGAGACTGTAATATTAATATACTATTGACCAGTTATGGATTAAGCAAACTGAGGGCACACTTAAGTAAATGATTTCAGAGGGACAAGTTAATGTGCTAAGTGGTACACAGGCAATGATTAAAAATATTTTTTATTTACTTGGAAATTAATAGGTTTCTTTAATTAATCTAATAAAGTCAGCCTATGGTATGTTACAAATTTGTTGTAAGCTGTAGAGGAAGATGACGACTTGGCAAATCTGGAAATCCCAGGGATGCTTACAAAGGAAAGGAATCTGCCATGGACAAAGGCAGCCTTGCAGATGGCCAGAGCTTCCAACAGGCCATCTTCCAAAAGTCCTGTTGTGTTTATTCATTGTGCAATATGACTCTAGAAATTAAAAAGTCAACATCATCGAAATCCTATCGATGAATTTAAGATTCATCTAAGGGATGAATCATTGGGGATTATTAGTACCTAACCACAGCTGTATCTAGTCAAATGAGCTTTTTTCCCTCCATCAGACTTGCATCTTTCAAATCCAATGGAAAAAACAATTTTAAAAATTGACTGCAACAAAATTATTGCAAGAAAAGCAGCCTATATGCCAAGAAGTGTTAAAGCCTTGCAGAAGGAAAAGAGGCTACGGGATGATGAAATCAGCTAAAAACTTTGCATGAGTTTGATTTACTCAGAAGATGCTCAGATAATATGGTTATCTGAGATGTATTAATAGCCCACCACCGCCAACTTTATGCTGGAGAGATTAATTTAAAAGATAGTGCCTCATTAATAGTCTTATGGTGGTTTGTATTGCAAAAGCACTGAGAGACTCCATCTGTTGAATATTTTACATGTGTCAACATGGGATCATCCTGGCCCCAGAGCTGTATAAACCCAGAAAATGGCTCTGTTTGTGCCCTGAGTGGTGATCAGGGAGTCACACAGAACTCACTGAAATGCTCAGAGACCACTGCTCTGAATTTGAAGTAGATGATAGAGTGACCAAAGTTCAGGGTCTCTCCCTGAACTCTCTGCTGTATGTTCACCTCACTGAGCCCAACTGCAATTCCTCTGGTGGAAAGCTGAATTATTTCCAGAGCAAAGGTAGGTCTAACCAGCCTGACTTCATCAAATCCCACCCTGGTGATTACCTCCTCTTTTAGCAAATCAAAACAGAAGGATTTGTTATCTTTTGACCCTTTTTCTCCCCATCCTATCAGGCAATCATTCCCACTTTAAAGATGTTGTCTCATCTGAGAGGGCTGCCATGGTACAATTGTGAAAATCAGAAGCTCTTTGGTTTAACCACTTCAAGGCCTGACAAAGGGACAAAGCAGGGGCCAAAGATTTCACCTTCTTCATCTCTCTGCTTTTATGTTCTTATCCTAATTACTGCAAGACAGGAACATTTCTCTCTGGTTTTCCCAGCAGTTTTCACACCCATATGCTTCTTTTGCCTGTCCCAGCTGTTCCTCAGTGAACCACATGAGTTAAGGAGAATGGGTATCTTCCCCCAGCTAGCTGTGATGTATCAGCAATGTAGGACCAGCACATTTCTATTTCCCTGGCAGAAGCTGCCACATCCTCAGTGACCTGGCAGCCACGAGGAGTGTCTGAGAGAAGGATGCACTGGTGTGTACAATACAGATTGGCTGCAGGAGGGAAAGGAGAAAAGGAGAAATGGGCATTTGCCTCAGGTCTCCATGCTAGAAGTCCTTGCAGAACCAAGCTCTAGCTATTCTTTACATTCATCCCTCTTGCCCCAGGAATATTTTCCTTGGAAAGCTTTCAAAGTTTTCCTTCCAAGATAGTTTTGGGGGGAAAAAAATATTGAGAGTTGAGAAAAACTTTTTGGACTTACTCCATTCACCATGTATGTGGATGTGTCTGTGTATGTTTGTGTGGTAGGCGGGGAGGGAGGAGAGGGAAGTACTTTCAACTTGCCGATGGGTTTTCCAGTGGGTGGAAAAGGCATTTGAAATCCATGGAGCCAGGTTGGGTTACAACTGCTGAGGATCTGGGGCAGGCAGCTGCGATGCTGTGCAGGGCTGTGGTTTGGAGAAACCTGAACAGAGCTGTACAGAAGGAAAAGCTGAGAGAGATGTTTGGTAGCTGGACCCGTTTCTTTCATGTGTGAAGGACAGCTGTGCAGCTGCGAGGAGCAATGCCTGGTGCCTGCAAATTCATCGGATATGTGCAGTTTCTCTCTCTTTTGTGGGCCAGATCAGAGCGATTGCCTTCGAATGTTTGTGGCGAGTTTTACCTGAGGCGTGTCTGCTCCTTTGCATTTGCAGCTGAGGGAGGCAAATAAAATGGCTAAAGACTGCTGTAGGCAGTTCTGTCACCAAGTCTGGATTGAAGCAGCCTGTGAGAGGCCTTGAAAAGCCACTCTTCTGAAGGAGACCTCAGGTGGACAAGCTTTGCTGCAGGTAGACTTTGCAAGTGTGCCTTCCTTTTCAGAAAAAGAAAAAAGAGAAAATCACAGTATGTTATTTCCTTCATGCCTGAAATAAGGTGAAATTGGGCAGCTTTGCATTCCTGTGTGTACAAACAGGGCTAGGGTGAAAAGGGATTATCATTAAAGTTAGCTTCATGGTGGTGATTCTTCAAGTCTTTTACTTCAAATAGTTGCCTCCTGAATGCATTAATGTTGAAAGACATCACTTGATTGCCAGAAGCATGGAAGTCAATAAATCTATGGCATGCAAAAGACTCATTAATAGGAGACAACTCTTATATCAAGTTTTCTGGAATGGAGAAAATTCTGGATTAGAGCCCTAATGACAGCTGTGGGACTTTAGTAAAAAATTTATAACGTGAAAACTCTGTTAAATATAATTTCTCATTCCTTGTCATCTCATTCACCTCTCCTGAAAGCCTGGTGGTATAACAGAGAGAGAGAAAAGGTGAGACTGCAGGGTTTTTTTACAGCTCTGCTACTGAGATACATGTGGATTTCAACAAGTTTCTACACCTAGGAGAATCTTTCCGCAGAATTGGAATCTATGTAAGACAAGGCTCTCCCTTTTTAGTATGACATTTATCTAGCATAATTTCTGCATTACTATTCTTGGAGCCATCACATTTCTTAGAATAAGTATGCTTCATTAAATATATCATGAAGCTTACTATTGTCTTATAAAAGAACTATGCAGACAATGAAAGCTGCAAATTTGGTATAATTTACTTCAGGGGGTGATTTGGCCTTAACCATAAACCCTATATCCTTTGTTCAAATTTGGTCAAAAAGAAAGGACATGGCTTGTCCAGCCCCATCTGACATGGAAAGTCTCTCGGTTCCACATCAACCCAGGAATCCAGGCTTTAGTAATGCCTGGGATTTGATTATGCTCACATGACTCATTCTGAGAGGAGCTGGTAAACTTCGTTTTGCTTCAGTTATTGGTTTCTAAGGCTATGAAAGGTCAGGATAAACCATCCATAAATGCAGCAGCGATTAAAACCTCACTTAGCTTATTGCACAGTATGTAATTGTTCATCCTATGTCACATAATAAAATCTGATGGAGATAACTGCCTGGTGATTCTTTCATTTAAAGGAACAGTCATGCACTGCACCTACTGCTACCCACATGCACATCAGTGCTGTTTCTGTTAACATAATAGCTGTGCATTAATCAGGGGACATAACCTGAATGCTGTCGTGGTCTGTCACTCTGCTAGTGCTAACTTTGTCTTACAGTTCTCATCAGGACAGAAGAGAAGAGCAAATAGTCTGTCTGATGATGATATCCTTAAAAGATGGCTGATGACCCTGCCTTTGTGGCTTACAGGTTCTCCTATTTGTGAGCAAAGCTGAGAAATGTCATCCAAGCGTTTAGAGCTCCCATTTTCCTAACAGCTCAGCTTTCGATTACTGCCAAAAAATAGGAGCCAATTTTCCAAAGAGCTCCATATAGAGAGTGTTCCTGATGTAACATTGGCTTGAAAATGTGGCTATGGTAATTGTGTTAGGAGCTAGGCTGAATGGATTTAGAAAAGCTGGGTGTGCCCAGAGCGCTGCTAAAAGTCTGCCACTGTGATACTCCAGGGCTATCCCCTCCAAAGCAGGTGTCACTGCTGTACAATTCATTGCCTCTCCGTGCCCTGTATGCTTCCAGTAAAACCTGGCACTGTATTTGCTCTCCACACAGCCTCTGGAACTGCCTGCCCTCTCCCAGGTGAACTGGAATCCAGCTTCCCTAAGCCTCGAATTGCTATACAGATTATCACAGCCATAATCTCTCTTCTCTTTGTGTCTTTAGCAAGACAGTCTGCAAATGCAGAAGCTAAACACTGCAGAAAGAAATCTGCCTCTTTTGTTCCCTGGACTCCTGACTAAGTCTGCCACTCTGCCAAAGCCAGCTACCAGCAGGGCAGCTGGTAAATACAGATCAGGGCTGCTTTTCTCTCCTTACTGTACATATCCTGAACCTGTTAATGTATCCTTTGCTACTGAGAGCCCTCTCTTTAAATAAATTCTCCTAAACAGCCAGAGCTAATGTGGCTGCTGCTGTGTGCCCACCTTTTAAAAGTTCATTCCCACTGCTTGCTTTGCAGTCACCACTTGTGCTGCCAAAAACCACAGGGCAGGGTACACCAGGGAAAGGAAGCCAAATGGGAAGCTGCCAGCACTGCCAAAGCAGCTCTCAGACAGCAGACAAACTGCTCTCCTTGCTGGGGTTTGGAGCAGGGAAGCTGCTGTGTCAAACCCTATCTTATGATGTTAGTCAGTGGCTGATGACTTGTAGGGCAGGGGAGTGTTGTGTCCAAAGTCTGACTTGGTTTGCTTTAAGCAGTGTCCTCCTCAGAGTGTGCATCTTTTATTCAGTATTCCCATGGAGATGTCTGCCTAAAGCCCCCTTTCCCCCCTTCTCACAGGTGTACCAAGCCTGAGACTCTGTCTAGTCTCAAAGACCTTTTGTTATCCTCAATCAAACACAATGAACCAGCAGATCTCTAACTAAACAGGTCAGAACCCAAGATACCCTCAAAAAACATGTAAATGTTCTTCAAAGTCTTTTGTAGGTTATTTCTGGTATACTCCAGATTATATATAAGTACTGACACCTTGGCCAGGAGGATGGTGTCTACCTCCTACTTGTGCTTGGTAAGAGTTACAAAAACACAAACTTCTCAGTTCCAAAATCCCCTACCCTGCAGGCCTCTGTTCAACTAAACATTCTCAAAACACACCTACCACTCTGCTACAGAGAGCTGAAAATTCAAACCACCCTTTGCATATATGCTGATGCCAGGAAATTTTGCAGGAAGGTAGGAAACTGTTATGGGGCTCCTTGAAGAGAAAGCAAAGGAAAGTACAACTCTGGGCAAGGCTGTCATAAGGAAGAGAAAAGACTTCTGCCTTGGTCCTAGTCTCTAGAAAATTTAAGGAGCAGGAGCTGAAGTCAGCTCCCCTCTGCTTGCCCTAGCTCCAGATGCTGGGCTTGGGTTTCCTCTGGCTTATCCTCCTGTGTCTTCCCTTAATCACAAGGCAGGCAATATTGTGAAATATCCATTCTGCTTCCTGTACCCCTAAATTCCTGACTTGGACATTTAAACAGGAGGAGGATTAAAGGATTTAAGTCACATCCAAACCTCAGCTCTGGGCAAGGTCTTTCTGCCTGTGAGAAATGTAATGCCTTGCACACACCTCAGCCGACCTGGCTAATATTTCCCACAAATCCCATTTCTCTGGGCATTTTATCATGAAGCCCAGGTTCCTACCTGAGGTTTAACCCAGAGTTACTGTTTTATGCTCTCTCTTTGCCTTCAATAGCCCCTGATGAGTGCTGAGGTGAACAGCAGCTGTGCACAGAGCATTGGGGCAGCAGTTACAGCTTATGAAAGGGTAGCTCAGGTGAGCAGCCGATGGCAAAGAGCAGCAGAGCATCTTTGAACTACAGCTGGAGCCTGAAGGAAAGGCAGAGCTGGAGTGGAAACAAAACCTGCAGTGGTGAACACACCACAGGAAAAGAACCTGCAAGAACTAATTAAGGCTTAGGGGCCACAGGGAAGAATGGGCATCTGGGGACAGGGCGTGTCAAAAAGAAAGAAGATCAAGAAAATCATCAATTATCAGGAAGAGGCCTTGGCTCATTAGATCAATTGCAACTGCAGAATTTAAACATCCCTCTCCATCACGAAAACAATGAGGAAAACAGATCAGAGAGACGAATATTTTGGCAGCACCTGCTGTCCTCTAAAGAGGCAGATGCTGCCAAAATATCAGCCTCTTATACTCGTTCTTTTGTTATTCTGATGGATTGAATTAAATCTGGGGTTTAACACAGGGTGCCCATGCCAGGGCTCTCTGCTGACCATTTCATGCAGCCTGTGTTTGCAATCTCATTTTTTAACAAACTCCTTATTGTATAACCTGGCAAATGTCCTTTTCTTCCACAAAGCTAAAGAATATGTATGAACATTTCTGAAGTTCAAAGTTGACATGAGCAAAAGAGATTGGCAGAATGCACAGAACTGGCAGCCAAAAGCCTTTTTTAACTCCAAACCCTTCCTACCACAGTGTGTGGTGGGTTCAGAACTTGCATTCAGGGGGAGCACGGGTCTTTGTCTGGGGATGTGTCCTTCTGTGACTGACCCAAGGCTGCACAAGGAGCCCAGTCAGGGCTGATGCTGGACAGAGGCTCCCCAGACTGCCTGAGCTCAACTCCTCCTTCTGTGCTTGCTTCCCAGGCTTGGAAAGGATGCTGAAAACATGGGCTACTTTTTCAAAGTAATGTAATTGCTGAAAGTGGGAGTTAGAATCTTCTTAAATCCATGTCTTTAAACATTTAATACCAGTTTTTTTTCTATGATGTACAGCAGCAGAGACTTTTTTCCTCTTCAAATGGGGACTCAGCTGGAGTAGGTGAACAGGCTATAGTGCAATACTTAACCTAAAATACTCCTTTCTGCAGAGCTGGGCTACACCCCCAGATGACCATTTAGGCAATTCAGAAATTTCCTGATGTTTGACTTTGCCATGAAAGAACCTGTAAGTGGGGGGTGGGGGGAGGGCATCACTGTAATTAAAAAAAGAAAAAAAAAAATCATTATTTTCTGTTGTTCTGAAAAGAATAAGAAATTCCTTGTCATTTTTATGTACAAAAGAAATCCCACATACTTAATCTGAGACACTGTGGTATCATTTGAAATGGTGGATACTGGAGCAGACGTAGTATTTGCACTAGGCTGTGAAATAAATAGGCATTTGAAACTGTGTTAGGATGTGAATTTCCATAGTGCCTTGAGGGATGTAATTTTTGCATTATGTGAACAGTTTGGATGAGAAGACCACGCAGTGAAGCTGAACAGCTGTATCCTGCCCACACATTGTGAAGTGAGGGAGAGGCTTGGAGCCCCAGGGAATCCTTATAAGACACCGTGTCCCTGAAGTTTTTCAACAAAGAACTTGTGTGGAGATGTGCTGTCTAGAAATGAGCTTATGGGACTATTCCCCCTCCCTGCACCATGCAATGTAGCATAAACATCAGCTTCTCTCTGCATGCTTTTGTTTATTTATTTTGACATAAACCACTGCCTGTTGAAGTCCTGGGAGAGGTGGGTTTTACACCTATTTCGTATCCAGCCTGGGTTTTACTGCTCAAGGTGTGACACCAGGCCAGGAAGCAGCAACAGGTGGATGGAGCTGGGCAGTGGCACCGAGCCCCTCCTGCCCCTCCTTAGGTGAGGAGCCAGCTCCCTGAGCCCCACTCCATCAAACTGGCCTCCTATTGACTTTTCTTAGTGGAGTATGTAGGGAACTGCAGGAAAAGGGAAGCAAAGTTTTAGCAATCCTGGCACATCTTAGGGATTGGGATAGATTTGTCACTCTGCATCTGGCAGCTGATTTGGGTTTAAGACTCTGAGGAGACCACAGTGCAGTCCTTGTGTGCTGTTTGTTTAATTGGAGGATCATTTTAAAACTAGGTGATAGATAAGCTTCCTGCCATTTGAAAAGGCTACTTCTCTGTGGAAGAAACAACCACAACAGCAAAAACAACAAAAGACAAGATTTTCTGAATTATTTAGAGTTGCCAAAGGTGTTGAGATAGGAGCTAATTAAAAAAAAAAAAAACAAACCCAAACCTATCTGCAATGCAATGCCATAAAAGAATAATAAAATTCAAATCTCATTTGTTCCACTTCATGTTCCTCGTATGCATAAACCTCTATAAAAGGCAGCATGTGTGTTCACATTGTATGCTGAAAAGATATCACACAACGACTAATTCAATTGACATTTTTAACTGTTCATTGTACCATATATTTCCATTTACTAGATTCTTTAAATCCTTTTAAGTGCATCATGTATGGAACAGGATAAAATAAGATAGAGCCATTTACTTCCATAATGAGATTGGTGGTGGGAAATGACAGAGCATTGAGCTGTCAATTTGAGCACCAGCTATACTTGCAGGATTTAAAATAGTATTTGAAGCTTTTCTATCAGCCAGTGATTGTATTTATGTTGTGCTAGTTATGTGGATTTGTGTTGCAAAGGAAAGCATGATGGAGTATTATCTCATTTGAAGCAACAATTTAGAGATCACTCATCTGTTATGATTTGAAATGAGATATATTTTAACATCAACAATGCCCACAACTAATAATATATTTAGCTTTGGTGACAAAACCGAGATTTTCTTTTAATTTTCAGTTGGAGGTGCCCAAGGGTGGATTTAATATGTCAAGATGCTTATCTATTGCAAATAAGTGTTCTGGGTTCTTTTTTTTTTTTCTGTTTGTTTTTTTTTTGGG
>VZRX01006851.1:328786-495571 GCA_013398075.1 Notiomystis cincta
ATTTGAAAGTATTGTTTTGGGGTTTTTTTTTTTTTTCTGTTTGTTTTTTTTTTGGAGGGGGGGGTTGGGGTTTTTTTATGCTTACAGCTACAAGGCAATCTCTTCTTCTGACTGTTGTTCCACATGGCAAATTCACAATGAAATCAATAGGAGTGATTGGTTTTTAGATCCACTGTAGGATTGGCTACAAGCATACAAATGAAGCTGGAGAACAAAGTCACCTGAGCTCTCTTACAGGGTGAGGTGCAAACACATAAGGCTCAGAAGTGGCCTCGCTGTCTCCTTTTCTCTTTCTCTGTTGCCCCAAGGCGAAAGGAGGAAAAACTTCCAGCAGTACCTGCAGCTCGGGGCCAGCCCAGGTTTTGCATCCCAGGTTGCCGGCATGGAACTAAAGGTTTTCAAAGAAACCTTTTGGAAGAAGAGGAGGCTTTACGGTAAATGCAGTGGGCATAAAACATTGCTGAAACATCTTCTATGGTGAAAAGAAAAGTGATTCTTTTTGGGTTTATATTTACTTTTTTTCACTTATTAGTGAGGGCATCTTTCCCTGGGCATCGTGTGCCCGTTCCCGGAGCTGGGGAGAGCCGGCCCTGCCTCTGAGGGAAGAGCCAGCCCGGCCGCTGCGGCCCCACCGCCCGCCCCTTGGAGCCGTCAGTGGCAGAAGGATTTGCGTGGTCTGCAAGGGACCGCGGCAGCAGCTGGGCCCGGGCACTCCGGGCTCTGCTCCGCCGTATGGCAGCAAAACCCAGCCGGGAGCCGGGTGGGAGAGAGGAGGGACAGTGGGAACAGAGGGAAGGGCTCCTGCGCGCTGCCAGGGGAGAGCTGAGCCGGGGAGCTGCGAATCCCGCCAGGGAAGGTGTCCCTCAGACCCTCATCGCGCCGAGGTCAGGGTGACACCCGCAGAGAGACCTCCCTGCCTCAGGACCTGGCCACAAACCAGCAGCGCGTCTCCGAGCGAACTCGGCTCGCTTCTGTTGGAGAATTGGTTGGCAGAGCTGTGATTTGTCTCTGCTTTTTCTTAAGGACTTTGGGAATGACCTTACACCTTGCTGTCTGCCTGGCAGAACAGGTCTCTGCATCTATTACTGAACCTGAATCATATTAAACCTAATCCTGGTGACCCTAATAGCCTTTTCTGGCCCTAGAATCTGTAATATGTATTAATTTCTGCTAGATGAAATAATATTTTCTGGACTAATATATTAATGACTCTTTCTTTAAATATTTTAATACCTAAAACTGGCAGTGTCTGTCACTTTCATTTCATTTTATCTTTCCCAGAATAATAATAAAAAGTATATATTCAATCTACGCAGAAAACCACCCTTAAGAATTTTTCTCTCTCCCCCTTTTTCCTTCATCCCCCTGGGGCTCACCAGCTCAGCTGGCCATGATTTTTGATAGCTGTTGGATTCTATTAGCTAATACTGCAGGCCTTTGAACCTCTGTGTGCATAAACTAGCTTCTCAGTCACTTACTTAGCTTCTCATGATTATTTCTAGGAGAAGGTGAATCACTCCTTCTCAAAGCTGTTGGCCAAAGCATATTCCATTAAATTTACTTAGCACTAAGCCATTACTACTGTTCTTGGCAAGCCTCTTTCCTTCTAAATCAATTATATTTGTCTTGTACAGTGAAACCATGAGGAATGAACAAGCACATTTGCAATCCCCACCACCAGTGAAACCACCACAAGGTAAACACATACAAATGTACACAAACGCACAGAAGTACACACACACAGAGGCACACACACACTGCTTCTTGCCAAAACAAAGGAAGCTGGTCCTGAGTTGAATATAAAATCAGACTGAAAACAGTTTTAGCTTCATTAATTCAGGCCTCTTGCTTACTGGGGTTTGCCAGTCTCTGGCAGACCCAGATGCAGATGATCTGAAGATACTGGAAAAGCTGAGCTCATGTTCCTAAAGTTCAGAAATAACCTGGAAATAAAAACAATAATGCCTGAAAACCTGTTTCTGTTGTGTTTCCAGTTTAGTTTTATCAGTGCTTAGAGAGCTGAATGACAGACCAGGAATAAATAGACCACATTTTGGGGTGCCTTTTTGATCTTCCCACTGCTGCAAGTGATACACTTTGGCATGCCAGCCCAAGCTGATCAGAGGACAACAAGCAATTCTTGAGGTTTCGAAACCTGTTTTCTTTCCACATTAGAGCAAAGAAAAATAAAATAGAGGCGAGTTGGAGGAGGGCTGTGGATCTGTCTGAGTGATCTGAAGGGATCAGATGAAGGAAGGAAAGTGGGTGGGAGGGAAGAGCACCTGGACCATGTTGTGCCCTACCAAGTGCAGGTGGCCCCACATTTGGTCCCACTCAGTCCACTCTGGACTTGACCACTTTCCAAGGGATGCTTTGGTGGTAACTTTTCACCAGACATAATTACAGTTCCCGCAGTGCCTGTGATGGATACCACCATAAAACTTTCTGAGCTTGCTACCTTTGGGGTTTTTTGCCTTTCTTTTTGTGTAATCCACCCTGCTGCTGTCCTGAGTGATACACTGTCATGCAGAGCTCAGAGGTGATTTTTTTCAGAAGCCATTACAATGACACACCACTCACCAGAGAATGACAAGCACTTTTGTCTCACTCTTCTTCTTGGAACCACGATGCTTCTCTTTTTTCCCCCTTTAGTCAATCATAACTATCCATGGGATTGTGTACACTGAAGCAGGATTTCAGATCTTCTCAACTTTCATGTGAACAGCTAACACAGTTATACATTGTTTACATATGTAGTGAATGCGTTTTTTATGTTACATGAAATTACTTCAAATTACTTGTTACAAATTACTTCAGCAGGGCTGATTAAATATTGTTCCTCCTTCCAAGCTCTAATTCTTCTCCTGCTGGTGGCCCAGCTGTGACTGAATGCTGCAGGTTCTGATTCCTTCAGACAGGGGAGAGCTTTGAACTCAGGTCCTCTATGTTGCATTTAGCTGGTGCTTTAACTTGTGAGACAGAGAAAAGATGAGGATGGTTCTTCCTTCTGGTTCCCACAGATAAAGTCCTCTACCCCAACAGCATACTGCCTTTTGTATTCCTCTTCTGTGTTATCTGAATCTCCACATCCATTTTGGGAGGAGGTCTAAGATGGTGAATGAGAAGTGGGTGGATGACTAAAATTTTAAACTGTTCCTTGTTTGCCACTATATATATATATTTGTCCAGTTCTCCATCCACAGTGCACCATCTGGGCCTGGGGGAGAAGAGGGGCTGGTGTAAGGGAGGGCTCTCTGTCTCTCTGGGAAGCTGCATTTTCCCTTTTCAGGAAATGAAACACAAAAAATAAGACCAAGAGGATCTCGTTGGAATGTGCCTGATTGCAACCTGTAAGCACAGCAATGGGGTTGACTGATCTCAAATCCAGTTATGTCTCCTCAGCAATCTAGAAGACTGAAGAAAATATCATTAGTTACTAACAGAAATAGCAGCAGACAGATTATCTTTTGACAAACAATGATTTCATGCTTTGTTGAAGCAAAAGAGAAAATAAAAGGGAAGTGAAAGCAGGAGGGGCAAGAATAAAAATGCCAAGACTAAGGAAATGCTATAAATTAACAAAATATTGATCAAAAGCATTAGTTACTGGTAGACTTGAGGAAGCCACTGCTACTTAGATACTAGAACTCTGTTTTAGGGAACTGCATGACAGCTAAGCTTTTCCAGATGTCAGGGAGTTCCCATGCTTTATATTTCTGCAGAGCCACAGGGGTTGGTCACTAATTTTTTCTGTCTCTCATCACCAGTTGGTGGCAGATAGCCCAAGGTTGTACTGGAGCTGCTGCTGGTGTGGTGGGAGCCTCACATCCCAGGAAGGAAAAGTTGCAAGCTCCAAGCTGGTGCTGTCCTCTTGATGGGAGCAAACCAAGCTAAGACAGATTCAGACTTGGCACAAACATCAGCCCTGTTCTGCCACACCTTGGCCTTAGGCTCAGGGGAGTTTGGGTCTGGCAGCTCACCCAGAGGGAACAGGATGGCTGAGAAACACTTTTGACAGCTGAAAGTTAAAACCTGACAGTGAAAGTCCTGTTATTCTTGCCTGACTGGTGGTTTGTGAATGGCTCAATGTCCCATCAAGCCCTTTTCACTCCAGCTCAAAATAGCACAGGCAAGTCTGCTAATAGTTTCGATAGCAACAATTTTCAAAGCCTCAGCCACAATACAAACTGAGGGCCTGATCCAGAGATAATTGAAGTGTTTCCCTGAATTGAATCTGAGCCTAAAATGGCAGAGACAGAAAGGGAAAAATAAACTCTACAGGAGTGAATAAAAATGTACTTGAAAATGGATTCTGGAGGCAGCTCAGTCCAGCTGTCATTGTGTGTGGCTTTTCCCTGCCTTTGACAATGTGGCTGCAGGCACTGAGGGCACCAAGGCTGAGTGTTATTATGGGGTGAGAGGCTTTCTCCAAGCTGCCCCTTTCCACATCACAGGTGAGCACCATCAGCAGCCCTGTGCTCCAGGCACATTCCCACTGCCCCATTACAGCGACAGGTTTGAGTGGGATGGAGCTGGGCTCAGAGAGCACAAATCTGTTCTGCACCCCTGTAAAATTGCTGCCCCTTTGCCTGTCTGCTTGCTTAATAGGTTTTTTCCCCAGCCATCAGGAGCATTGAGCAAACTTTGGGATTGCTGTTAACCCACATAGATTACTTGCTTATTTTTCCCACCAGGCTCAGAAAGTTGATTAATTTTAGATGCACTAAGACTGACTCAAAGCCTGCTGAAATCTGTAATAAATCACTAAAATGAAAATATAATTTCACGTACAACAATGACAAAATGCCCTTTGACATCTGTAGACAGGCCAAAATTCCACTTCAAGTACCTGGATGCTGAACCACAGTTAATGAGGAAACATATTCATTAGCAGTTAAAAAAAAACAAACCAAAGAACATCAAGGAGGGTGGAAAAAGTTTTTGTAAAAAAATTAAACAGATGCCAATTGTTCCTGCATTTTATTTGTAGTCTTTATGCAGGATAATTTCCTTACTTAGCATAGGAGAGAATCCCAGTGCATTTTATGACCTGGAGAATTAAGTTTGCATATCAACAGCCTGGAAGCACCTGATTTTGGGATGCTGTGGAAAACATTCAACACAGCTGTTACATTTCTGCAACTGTACTGTGAGACCTTTGAATGTTCTCTGCTCCCAACACAGAGTGGGTTTGCAATGTTGAAGATGCACACACAGTTTAAGAAGCCTGAGGGGATGTGCAAGTGCAAGTAAGTGTGTGTGGGGGACACCTTTGTCCCATTTGCACTTCCATTTATGCAGCAGATGATGAGTCATATTATATAATTATATAGACAGAAAGTTATTTGATGTTTAATTTTGCCTAGACAAATGTTAGTTGCTTCCTAAGCAGTATTTTCTCCCTATCAGTATCTTCCTAATAGCTGTGGATTTTTAATTACTGATAATTAGTGTTTACATGGAGCCTTTAGCAAACAATTCCTGAAGTATTTGTAGTAATTACATATGTAAATTGTTATGAGAGAAAAATATTGCAGCTTGACAAAAGCAAAGCTGGGGAAGTAGGCAGAAAGCAGAGGTCAAGTTTTGATGTTTAAAAATGAGGCAGAGGTAGGACAAAGTTCTTTATTTTTCTATATTGTCATAAAACAGAACTAATCAATCAAGAATTTCTGTGTGACTTTTTGTTTTTTTTAATAAGAACAGAAATAAGGGCAAGTTCTGTTGATTCTGATTTATTGACACTGACAGAAAGAGTTGAAAAATATGTATGTGATGTCTTTTCTTAGGTGGCCTTAGCAGTCCCAGACAAGGGTTGAAGGAAATGTCTTGCTGAGACACTGGGCTCTGTGTGATACTGTCAGAGAGCAGATGGGTTTATAAAACAAGAGGCAGATGAAACAGAACTGAGGAATTTCTGCAAATCTCTCAGTTAAGAATCTCTGAGCAATGCTGAGCTCCCAAAGTCCTTTCTCAGATTTTGGTCAGGGCTGCATGTCAGAAATATCAATCACAGACACAGTTCAGATGGATAAAGGGAGATAACAGACTTACAGCACATGTGTGCAAAGAGATACAACCCTTTTTCTGTGCTGCCTGCATAATTCTTGCCTCTCACATCAAGCTCTTTCTTCAGCCACAGCTCTGAGACTCAGACCCACAGCAGCGTCTGTGACCCCTAAATCTCTGCACGCCTCTTGGAGCTGGGATTGTCTCTGTTACTGAGCCCTTCTGGGCTCACACAGGAAGGCTAATTTTTTTCTTGTTAGAATGGGAACTTAGGTTTCATTACTTATTACAGAGATAAAAGCTTAAGTTTTTTCTCCTAGTGAATGTTTTAGGAACCTGCTGAGCTGAACAGCTCTGTCATCTGATGAGCACTCTGCAGTGACAAGAAGAGTAGATGAATTAAAGGCTTTGTCTGCTGCTTGTTCTTATTCTCTCTTTTTAACATGCTAAAAGTCCACTAGGGACAAGCAAATAACAGTCCAGCCCAGATCTCCCCAGCCACATTTGCCTTGTCAACAACTGCCCAGGAGCACCTCATGTGACACCCCCTCTAGATCATATATTCCATTAGTATAAATTATTAAAATGAAATATTTTACAAGTGGCTACAGACCTATTCTAAATTAATCCTTTTGTTCCATTATGAGGCAATAAACCTTTACATTTCTGAGAGCTCTTGTCAGACATGCTGCTTTACCCAGGAATAAATATATTCAAAGGTTGGGAGACTCTTCCTCTATCCCACTACATTCATATTAATCAGGCTGGCCAGCATGTAACTCTGCAGATAGCAATCATCAGATATTCCTTCCCAGAGAAATTTGGTTTACAACTCCACAGGCAGCACAGATCACATTAGGCTCAGGCCTTGGTCTTCTCCAAGGAGGTTTAAGTGCTCTGGCAGTGCAAGCTGGACCTGCAGCTGAACTGCACATAACTTCACAGAAAATAATTTGTTGTTGCCTGATTGGTGCCCGTTACATCTGTAGTGGGAGCTGATTAATCTAAAGGACATGCCAGGCTTTTCAAACCTGTGATCAGAGGCAGTCTAATCTCTCTGGCAAAAGCCTGGCAGACAGAGTGAGCACTGAGCTGAAGCTGTGCCTCTGGCTCCTGATGCCATGGGATTACTTTCTTCCATTGTTATACTCGGATGGCCAGTATTGATTGCTGCTGTAAAGAACCAGGAAGGTGATGAACCTGCTCTATTTCATTTTATATCTATAGGTGAAACGTTTTTTCAAACATTTTATGCAAGTATTCCTATTTGCTTTTGGGATGCAGAGTAGCAACATTTATACAAGCAGAGTCTTAGAGTTAAAACAGGAAGAAATTAACTTAGAAAGAAATCTGAGTGAGTAAATTCTAAATTAGGGCTTTTAAAATATATATTTTCAGTGAAGTCTCATATTGGGAGTGTGAGTGTGCTGTGTGTGAATACTTGCTTGGAACAGACCACAGTGACAGAGTCCAGATTCATCAGGGATAAAGGGTCTCCCTCTCAAGTCTTCAAAGCAGTTTTGCAAAATCAAAGGCTTTCAAATTTAAGTGAAGGGATATTATCCAGTTGCCCATAAAGCTTTAACCTCATGCTCATTTTGAGATGATTTATGCTTTCATTAGGACTATTTTATTCAGAAGAAAAAAATTGTGGGAACCCAGAAATCTGACATTTCCTAATGTTTGAGTGCCATCTAAATTAGTATTCTTTTGCACAGTTCTGAGTACATGCCACTGTATGTAATTCCAGCTTTTTTTAAGCAATGGGAGACTACCACTGGTAACTGTGCATATAGTGAGATGATGAAATATGAGTTGAATACTTCTTTCTCTCTGTTGAGTACAAAGGAGGTACAGGAAAACTGGACCATCAGTGTCCCCCTTTTCCTGGACTTTGAATTCTGTCATCTCAGGACTATGGTGAGATATCTTTATAGTTCTGCTACTGTGCACACCTAGATGTATCACAGCTTGGATGAAAGGAAGATTTGGGCAGCTGCCTCCTACTCAGTGGACTTTTAGATTATACTGAGGGTTCCTGAGTTGCCCTAGGACTGTAACCCAAGCCATAACCAATCCATATCATGTCACCTGGTGGGGTTTTGCTGGTGACAGCACAGGTGTGTGTTGACTACAGTTGTTGCTGGAGAACATCTGCCTGCTTAACCATCTTCCTGCAGGCTGTGCTGTTCAGTTATTCCTCTCCTGCCCACTTTGTGAGCTGCGTTTGTTGGGCCAGGAGAAGAGAGAAGGCACCTGGAAGTCTTGTTTGCAGACCTGAGACAACAAAGGTATGGAAAGAGCTTACAAGATTTAAATTTTATTCTTTCAATTTTTTTTCCAGCCCTGGCAGTCAGCCCTCACACCACTTGGTTCTACCACTGGGATGTGACAGCACACTTCACCCAAGCACTGTCTCCTGTCCTCCTGGCTCTTTGCCACTGACAGCACTACAGACCTGGATGTGGCTTTATCTTTCTGCACCAAGGACCAGTACTGAGCCTTGGGCCAAGATTTTCAAAGCTAGATAATGATAATGAATGTCTTAATTTGGTAAAGTGTGGAGGAACAATAAAGGCAAATTCACATCAGAAAATGCTGAGTACAGCATTACCCTTAGAAGACGTGAAGGAGGAGCACCACGAGCACCTTGTCAATGTGCATCATGCCATCCTGATGTATAAGAAATTATTTTATTGATTTAAACAGAATAAATCTATTGGTCATTTTCACCCTTGTCCCAGCAGTTATTTACTGCAGTTTGTCAGCTGGTAGCAAAATAAAAGCATATGTAAACATGTAATGCTCAGTGGCTTCTTGTCAGCCTGTCATCCTTGAATGGCTGTTCATCTTACAGCACTTTACCTTCCTGTGGCAAAAAGAAAGTGTTCCTGGACCTGAAACAAGCAGCACTTCAAAAGATGGAGAACAAGTTCTCCACTCCTCCAAAGTGTGCCTTACACTCCTACTGACCTAATTTTTAGAGACTTTGATAGGTTTTTAATGTAGCACCTGATGTTGAAAGAGAGTTCATAGAAATTATTTTCATTAGCAAGCTCTTAATTCTATTCCCTTTCAGCAGATCCCTGCTCTTAGGGCTCTCTTCATCATAAATTTTCTCCAGCCAGCCTTCTCAGCTTCCAAGCAGTGACAGTATTTCTTTTTCTCAGATTAAAGTATTGATAATCAAATCAGCATTTAGATAATAGAGCCCTTAACGTTCTGAGCAATTTTAGACAGCTGAGGCAAATTTTGCCATCACAAGCCATGATTCCTTACAGTAGCAAACAATATATCTGGGTTTGAATTAAAATAAGGCCTGTCTTTGGTATGAGGAGGGAATGTGGGCAGCCAGCTAATTGAAATTTCTTCCCATGGAAGGGAAACAAGGCTTTTTTTAACCAAGAGAATTTCATTAAAAAAGGAAAAAAAAAAAAGGAGAAACTCTGTATCTTCAATCATTTTCCATGAATGGTTTGTCTCTTGTCATATTTACACACAAGTGAAACTCAAATGCATGTCAGCAATTGAAGAGTAATCAGCAGAGTAGTGCACCTCCTTTATACTGAGGCCCATAAATCTCACTATGTGCCATTATTGGTGTAAATGGAACAGATGTATTGATTATTTGCACCTTTGTTCCGACTGGAATATTTACTGCAGTCCTCTGGCTGCTAGCAAAAAATGTATGTGATAAATTAAGATTATGGTTCCGTTCTATCTAGCAAGTGATTGCTTCTCTGGAAAACAGAAATAACCATCAGAGCTATAAACAGATTATTATGGATGAGTCAAAATTACATTTAACTCATTTTTACTAGCCTGATTATAAAAAACTTCTTGGAGAAGAATTATTCCCCAATAGGACTATTTTATTCCTGATAAGACAGGCATTGCCAATTAGTGTTTAGTAGGATATTTTTCCTCCTTAAAAACAACAACAAAAAAGTTCTGAGATGGTTGAAAACAGAATTAGTCTATGAGCATTAAGAGACGCTTAAATAAAGTGCATTGAAGTCAATTTACAACAATTCCTTTTACTAGCAGAAAAGCCACATATATATATATATACAGACAGACATATATCTGTACCTCTGTGGGTGTAATTATACATGAAAAATGAGAGTTTCATTTCTTTACCCATATGCATATCAATTGTCAGGATGCTTCCTATGTGATACACTGCATTTACTGACAACTGGAAGCAGAATGACTGCATAGCTGAAGGCTTCCTGAGAGCATATGAAAAATGGAACTTACAACTTTAGGTTGGAGCAGAGGATCTTGCCTCTCATACCAAGGGAGAAATTGGAAAGATAAAGAGGTGAACAGTGCTAGAGGGCTGTGGAGAAAGTCTAATGATATTTGTCTAAGTGCATTGCTGCTTCTCTGCCTGTTGAGAGAGCGGGGAGAGGAGCAGGTGAATGTTTCCTCTTGGCTCTTGGAGCAGTGGTCCTGTGGCTGCTTTGCCACCTCCAGCACTGAGATACCCCCAGATTGCTTGGCCTCTTCCTACAACCAGTCCAGGTGCAGGAAACCTGTCAGTCTTTCATCTGTATCCACTGCTTCTGGCACTTCCAATTCCTGACTCAATTTCATACACACCAAACATTTAAAACAAATGCACCATTGCATACATTCTCCTATTTGCAACTCTCTATACTAAATTTATCTTGAATATCCTGAGTGATATCCTCAGACCTCTCAGGATCAGAAATAAAACTAAAGGCAGAGGAGGTTCCTAATAGTGAAAGATAATTGCTTTTATTTGGCTTTGGGAGGATGCATAACATGGTCGTGGTCATGGTCAGAACAGCAAGTGTGGACAAAGAAAGTCTGGCTATGCTGCAGAACAGTATAAATAAATAAACCTTACCAAACTAATACCACAAAATTAGAACTGTTTTTCCAAATGAAGCCATAGATTTGGAAGAGAGAGGCAGAGTGGACAGGTATTCTCCATCACACCTCTGAACTGGAACTCACACATTATATTCCAGTCTGTGTGCAAGTAAGGCAAACACACCCTGATCACACCAGGTGACCATCAGCAGCACCTGTAGTGCTGATACTTTGAGACAGGCATTGAAAAATGATCTGGGTTTATGTACTCTGAACACTGGATTGTAATTTCAACATAGATTTTGAAAGTATCTAAAAGGGAGATGTCAAAGAAAAAGGGGATTAAAATGCACATTGTTTTTGTCAAATAGGAGCTCATACCAGACTAGTCAGTAGCTTTCTCTGTTAAAATAATATTGTAGATCTTGTCTGTCTTGAATCAGGGAAGAGTATTGGTTGTATTGTCATGTGGGAACTATGGATTAATGAACATGATTCACAGGGATTCACAGGGAAAAAAGAAATGGTAGGAAAAAAGAACGGCTTCCAGAGAGAGAGCAACAGACAGGGTTAAAGGGGAAATATAAGGCTAAAGAAGGGTCATTAGCAGAGTTCCTCAAGGATAAGGTTTGGTGCTAATTCTGTTCACTATTTTCATTAATGAGCTTGGCAGGACTATTAGAAAATGAACTAATATCAGACCAACTTACTGATGCCAATGTGCTGGGAGGCACTCTTAGTGGAGAGAAGGAGTGAACTGGCACACAAACTGGGCTGACCTCAGAATTACATTCCAGGGCTTGAAATCAAGTCATGCATAAGGAAATAGTAATTCTGCTGTGCATTAGGAGTTCATAATTCGGAAATGACTGTGGGGCAAAAAAGAAGACTGCAGGATATTACCATAATGCAGCTGTAGGGTGATCAAATTCACTCTAAATATATAAAGGCAGAAGTGTTTCTAACAGTGAGAGGGAAGCACAAGCAGAGCTGTTGAGAGCCCTTGTGCACTGTATGGTCACCATGAGGAGAGATGACTTCTGACTGCTGTAGGGACAGGGAAGGGCAGACAGCAGGGCTGGGAACAGCAACATCTACTTCATGAGAGGAGACCAAAACACTTGGATTGTTTATCTCAGTGACACAAATAATGGTATGCAGATAATAAATAAATCTGCTGTGCAGATGCATTTATGGGTTCAGCATGAAGAGGGAAAACCTCTTTTCAAGGTGAAGAAGCTTCTTGCTATAAGCCACATGGGAATGCACTTTGGGATCAGAAGATTGTATCTGACCAACTCAGCAAACAGATTCTGGAACAGCTTATTGATTACAGACAGAGAGAAAACCTAAAGTTTTCAAAGGGTCACATGATGTGGGATAGGTGGGGACTGCATCCCTGAGGACCCTTTCAGTCTGCTGTGCCTGTCTTTCTGTGCTCTGCCAGGTCTGTGTAAAAAAATCCATTCCTTTCCAGGAGTCATCTTTCAGGAATATTTATATTTAATGCCATAAATCTAGAAAATACTTGCCTTGGAAATTATTTTAAAGCAAAGAACTGGGTCTCCTCCTATGTTTTTCAGCAAAAAGATGGTCTTGAAAGATGAGCCTTGAAAACATATCTTGGACACAGCAAGGAAGAACACCTGTGTCAACTGTATTGTGCCTTTTCTCTGAGCTCCTGTCATGTTCAGATTGCTAGCAGAAGCTTCCTGAGGTAAATCTAATCCCTCTTCTCTGTTAATATAGCAGCTTTGAAACTCTTCTAATTACTCTGAAGACCAGCACTTTTTTTCAAAGCTGCCTTAAAGTAAGGGAATTCTGCTGAAAGCATGTAATCTTTCCCCATGGAAGGCTGTTAAAATGGGATCTATGGACTCCAAGAGCAGTTCAAGTTATTTGTTTGCACTTGGGTGCACCTCAGAGGTCAAATAAAAGGAATTCTTTCCACTGCCTCATAACTGTAAACTCTCTGAACATTGGCATCTACTTTAGTTCTCTAGCAGTAAGAGCTATGAATATTGCAATGTCTCTTTTTAGACATACATTGATGGGTTAACTTAGCTCAGTAAAAGGTAAAGACTACATGTGTATATCTTTGGTGCAGTGTCCAGGAATAAAACCAGGAAAGTGCCAGACACACAAGGAATACAAGGATGCTGCTAATACCACTCGTCCAAAGCAAACCAACTGTTAAAGACTGAGATAAATCCAGGCCCAAAAAGTAATAGAAACGTTATCTATTCCCTACCAGCCAGAAATCCCAATGTGCATGAGCTAACAATGTGGGAAATGTAAACCACATTATCAGTCACATTTACAAGTTATTATGATCCTCTTTCTGTCACTGTTCAGACAGCCAAGTTCTGACAGCTCTGGCTAGTGAGCAGACTGCATCACTCATCATAATTATACATCACCCCTCAGTAAACAGAGAGATATGTTTTAGGCAAGGCTGGTAGCACAGCCCATGGATGTTGCCTGGCACTTCCTCCTGTTAGAGCCTGCATTTCGATACTCACAACTTTGCCAGTGTTTAATCCTCCCTGATGAAAATTCCCAGGCCCCAAGTTTCACATACAGAAAGTGTGAAAAAAAAAAAGGCCAATTTAGAGCAGTTCAGCTTCCTCAGTTACACTGAAGCCATAGCTCTGCTCAGGGCAGGGTGAGGGAAGGAGTGATGAGGCTGTGAGGAGAGGTGAGGAAGGATCGAGGTTTGTCCCACGGTGTGCTGTGCTCCCTGCTGCTGTCCCTGAGCCCTCACCTTTGTGCTATGTGGAAGGACTGTCAGCAGGGTGAGCAGTTAAATGTCTAACATGGCTTTGACAGCCTAAGGTGTAGGAGAATGCAGGGAAGCAGGAAATAACTAGGCTTAGAGGGGAAGGAGTGTCTTGTTTTAGCACTCCTGATGGCCAGGAGTGAGCCACGGCAGAGTCACAGTAACTCAGACATGGTGGGGGACAGCTGGGTGGTTGTGCAGCCTCTCCTTGCCCACCAGAACCACAGAGCAGCCCAGCCTGAGCATGGTGATTGAAATAATCAGAAAAGACTTTACTGTCTTGATTCAGCAAGCTCTTCTGTCAGCTTGTGCTGAAAGGACCAGAGCCTTCCAGTTTGAACTCTAAGCAAAGCAAACGAGTGAAAACTCGGAGATCTGCAAGCTGTTAAAAGCGTGCCCTGCATTTAATGCTTTCTTTTCCCTTCTTATTTGGATCCTGAGCATTACTCTTCTATCATAATAAATGTTTGAATGATACTATAAATATTGATCTGGAAGGAAGCTGATAAAAATGAAGCATTGTTATGAGCATGTCGCGGGGTTTCGGAGTGAATGTATTGACTGATGTGCTTCACAGATTCAAATTACTGATATTCACTGGTTAGTTTTCAGGGGTTTGTAATCATATCTTTGAAGCATAACAAATCAATTGGATACATAAAAGATTTCTAAGGGAAAAAATTCACGAGGATACCTTTGAACAAAACACATAAGCCCATGTAGAATTTTTCAGAGTCAGATACATTTAGGAGAGACAATAGCACAGCACGTCTGATCTCTGGACCATTGTGACTGTGATGAAAACTATGTTTTAATTTTATCTGTCCAAGTTCTTAGTAAGATATACCCTGAAAAGGGAGAAAAGGTTTTATGGGCAGAGAGCAAATAAAAAAGAGAAGCAAGAGGTTGATGCAAAAACTGAAAGAAAACAGGGAAAAGGTGATAATGGTGCAGTGCTGGGAAAGATGAAAATAACTTAGGATGAACCTGACCCAAACTCCTTGAGCACTTTCCTTGGAATTTATACTGAAAAATAAGCAAAATAATTCCATAGGGCTGTCTCCAGTTGTCCTGACTGTTTGTACAAAGAAGATAGGTATTAATTTGCTATTTCTATCAGCAGCAAATTGCAGGGTCAGTGTCTGAAAATGAAAAATCATGGCTACAAAACCCAAGATTGTGCTCAGCTGAAAATCATTGCAATAATGAATGCACTTTTACATATATGTTACATCCTCTGGCTAAGAAAAGTATTACTTACAGAAAGTAGAATGTTCATTTTGACCCACTCCTGTGGATTTCAAAGACCTGGACCATCTGTTTAAAGGCACAGAGTCCTCATTAAAAACATTCACTTCATCAAGATGTTTTGCTGAATGGTATCTGTGTATCTGGGAGTTGCCATCAATGTGTGTCCTTTGGTGTGGAGTGAGTAGGAGTAGTGTGAATTAACTACCTGGTCCTTTCTGATTCTGAGTGTTGTGCAGACATTATCTTGGATGGGAGAAACTTTGGAATTTCTCCAAAGCCAGGTTTTTATCTGTTTCATTGCTGAGTAAAAATACTATTTCACAATAAGGAAATTACTTCTGGGCTTCAGGCTCACATCGCAGTTCTGACAAACTGCAAGGACTGTGAAAGGGCTGGATTTTTATTTGGGGGATATGACAGCTGCAATATTTGCTTGGTTTTACCATTATCCTTTAATTGTGTGAGAACAATGTCCAGGGAGTCCTGCCTCAGTCAGAACACAAACACAGTGCATCTAAGCTGTGTGCAAGGAACGGGCCCTGCCCCAAGTTTAAATAAACAAACCAGGTGCCAGGTAAGAAAAAGAGGTGTTGCTTATAGAAAAAACCCCAGTATTTCCCTAAGTGATTTTGAATCCTCCAGCAGCTTCTGCCACACTGAGGGGCAGCCAGGACAGGTGTGTGTGTCTGAGCACATGCAGGCTCTCTGTAATCACCACACTCTTATCTCACCTCCAGGCTCTCTGCCCCTTTTCACTTCCTGCTATATTTGTTTAAAGAAGAGCAAGGTCTGTCTGTCTGCTTCACTTTCTGGTGGGGATTACAGAGCCCTTTTCATGTCCTTTCTGTCTCCATTGAGAGACCAGCCCCTTGCAGGGAATCCTGTCCCAGTTTTGCCCCAGCAAAGCATCAAAACATCTTCTGCATGATGGATATTTTAGGCACTACGTTATTTATATTTTATGATTTTTAAGTAAATTTTGGCTAAAGTAGATAAAACAGTTTTTCTTCTTGAAATTTTGGAAAAAATTATTAAAGAACATGTCTTCTTATTATTGGAAAGGCTCAATCCCTTCTTCCAGCATCCTTCCCTTACTCTTGTGTCTTAAAAGAGAACAACAATTTACCAGCTTGTGGATGAAGGTAACTTGGACAATGTGTTGTGAGCATGTGTGTAGCTTTATTTTTATCCATGCATTTCCAAGGCAGGTCAGCACAGATTAGCTTCCTACAGAAGCCTGGAGAGATCCACATTAATTGGATCATTCATGCAATTGCTTCTTCTCTCTTGACAAAGCTCACTCTGAATACATCAATGACAGTCATGGAGGGCAAGGGTAAAGAATCTATGAAGTGTGACATATGTTGATGGATGTCTCAGAAATCTCCAATGATCACATCTGAAAGTGTGTTTTCACCCAACACAATGTTTATAATTCACACAGCTTTTTTCCTGCTAAAATAATAATACAAAGTATAAATAGTGTTATAGTATTTGCAACAAGAACAAAAAGAAAAAAAAATAGCAAAAAGGAGAAAAAAGTTTGTGGATACAATTTATGAAAGGAGTAATCAGAATGAATTGGCAATGTTATGAAACCCTCATTATTTGGGATCTTCAAAACTAGATTAGTTAAAACATAAAACTCTTCCTGTTGGAAATGTGTCTGCCCTAGTACAGAGTTGAACTACTTGATCTAAGAGGCCATTTTGGTCTCTATCTTCCACAGTTATACAAAAATAGCATAACTCATTTATATCTTTTCTCTTCCTGATGAGTGTATCTACTTTCCTTGAGACACAGGAAGCCTAAATCAGGTGGTCTTCCTAACTTTTTAATTAACTATCATGGAACTTGGAGGCAAACCACCTCTAACTGATATGAAAGGTAGAAACTGTGGCAAGGAAAAGAGAAAGATTAGCTATTTAAATGACAATAGAGAATGACAAAGAGGGATGCTGACAGGACTATGACTTGATTAAGATGGAGCTTTTCATTAATTTCTGTAGAGCAACTCTAATTGTTACAAAAACTATATTCAGCACTTTTCCATCATTTTAATTCCATTTCAAGTGAATTTAATTTAATTTACTCAATGACTAATTTTTGGCCTTAAACACATTAATGAGTAGTCCAGTTTTTCCAAAGGGAAAAAGGGCTCTAGCCCCTGAGACATGGACTGACATTCATTTGTATGTTGGAAAGCACATATGATCCACATTCTTTTCTATACATTAACTTCTAAAAGCCCTGGCTGCCTGTTTAGCTCAAAATTATTAGAAATTGTTGTAATACCAATTTCATATTACCACTTCCTATTGGTGTTCATTGTTTCCCCAGCCAAGCCTTGCAGAAATAACAGCAACTACCAAATTCTCCACAGTACTTAAAATCTGTCAGACAGATTTTAAATTTCTTCATGAAGGTCCAGCATGAACCTTCTTAATAATTAAACTTGAACTGCTAAGTTAAATTTGTAGAAATTCAGAACTGTATTTGTAAGAGTTTAGAGTTAATCTGAGCATAATAAAAATTTGTGTAAAAGTTTCTCTGAGGGATTACAGCCATTTGTTTTTGGTTGAAGACTCTTGAGATTGGTCTCTAAGCTAAACCTTATTTTGAAGGAAGAAGCATGTTTTCTTACTGCACTATCCCTCCAAAATGTAACAAATTTACAGAAAGTCAAGACTTTGGCTGGCAAAAGATGCATTTTCTTTGCAAGCTTCCTTTGGTAACCTGTCCCATCTGATTATCTGCATCTGAATACAAAATACTGAAGAGCAGAACCCCTTTCCCCATCCCAGAAGTTGCAGACTTCTGATTTTTTTCGTGTTATACGGCATACCTCAGTAGGGCTCTGCTTCTCTAAGGCTTCCTGTGGCAGTGGAAGGACATAAAACCACAGTGTGTTCTGCCACAGTAATTTCATATGAATCATCTCATTTTTACCTGTAGTGAAGAATCTGTCCAGAGTTTTATGTTAGTAGGTAATGGGAGTGTTGGCTAGAGAAGAGGTTCCCAGGTAAGTGTGTTCTCTCTATGTTTGGAAGAATTTTCCATAAGAAAATTAAAACATCTTCAATTTTCAGCATAGTGTTTTTCAAGTATTCTTTCACAGAGTATTGACCTAAAAATCGGTTGCCACAAATATCTGATAATGAGAGTTTGAACTGTTTGTTCTGATAGGTCACATCATTTGTATCCTATTGATTCCATATGTGTACTGGAGGAGCACATGCAAGGAAAGTAATTTTAATGAGCAAAGGCCCTGAAGCTCTAAGGAAGGATAGGAAGTAAAACGGCTTGGGAATGGTACCTCACTGACTGTGTTTTCCTTTTTGGTTTGTGCAACAGGAAATAAAAATTAGGTGACGTAAAGACTTACTGGCTGACAAGCATGGATGTGAAATTTGAATCCCTTAAATTCCCTTATATAATATATATATTATATTCCCTTATATCACTAGCATATAGCAAGAAATCACATATGCATGACCAACTATAATTTGTTATGCATGGGCTTGTCATTGTCTGGACTTTGCTGAAGAATCCTAGAAACTGTGTTATGAAGAGATGCTCATTGTCATGGTTCCCTTCACCAAAAATGTACTGAGATCATTACTGCGTTCTGCAGGCTGCAGATTTCTTTCATTGCTGTGGACACAAATTCTTTGTGTCTGTGCTGATTTCTCTGTGAGGGGGCCCAGTCAGCCTCTTGTTTGACTCATTTCTTCACTCCATTTGGGATAGGAGTAACTTTCCAGTACATGTAGTGCTTTTCCAGGACCAGACCCACAGTCACAATGCAGCAGAAAATTTGGCAGAATGTTGGTTATGTCCACTTTGTGAGAGGAGGAGCAAGCTGGGTGTCAGCACAGGGAACTCCTAGAACTGAGCACTTTTAGCCCACATGTGGTTTGGTATTCAAAGCATCACTGGGAGTTTAGGGGGCACCAACAGAGGGCTGGGATCCCCCACCTTAAAGCCTTCCCAAACCCCAGCAAGGGGTTGGAAGGTACAGGACATTTGTGTCCCAAAGCTGCAGGAGCTGGAGCAGTTTCCTCACAAAGCTGTGAGGGTTTGCAGCACTGAAAGCAGTGTTCCTGGCACTCACAGCAGCCTTGCATCTACTGGGCAACATTTCTCATTTGCTATGTTGACCCTCTTTGTGAGGGTGGCTGTGTGAGCAGAGCTTTAACAATGCCATGCCTGCAGAAAGCAGTGGAGACAAAGAAATTACCTATTTAAACCAAGCAAATCCCCAGACAAATAGTACAGGCTTGTTTCAGGAGTAATTTCCAGGTGCTTCTTCTCTTTCCTCAGAAATTTTGAAATGGTCATTTTGGTCAGGCAAAGAGTGGAAAAAATAAACTGATAACACACTGGACAGTCCTTTCCTGTTAAGAGAATGCACTGTCAGTTTTTGGCTGCTCTTTTCCTCATCCTCTTAAAGCTGCAAATTGCACCTCATTTTACAATCTGTGCTGTGATGTGAAAGAGATATTAGACATTGTTGCTCAGAAAAGGTTGGGGTAAAGTGGCCTTGGCCTGTGCTTTTCTGCCTACAGCATTTTAAGGCATCTCAGGGAAAAGCATGGTGGGTATTATTTAGTCTCATTTTCTCAAGGCCACTTAAACACTGTTTTGAAGGGGAGGATGGATGCAATGACACCCAGAATCCTATTTTAAGATGTCCATTAGGGCCCTGGAATGTGTGAAGCGAGGAGCATCTGGATTCCCCAGCAGCCCTGGCTATATGGGGCACAGCTCCCACCTTGCTGGCTCAGAAGTGCCCCAAATAATTCACTGAACTCAAGGAACACAGCAGGCAGATTGCAATGCAGCAGCAGGAGCAGAGGGCCCAAATGGCCATGCTTAGATTGAGATACTTTTTAGAAATTACAGTAAATGGAGGCTCTCAGGTGCTGGATAATGGGGAATGGAGAGGGGACCTAGGTGTGTGTGACACTGACATGTGGCAGGCTACTTGTTTTTAATATTTTCTTTCATGCTGAAATCACTTTCTTCTGTAAAGCCACTTGAATGAATTGATTTACTTGTACAGAACAGACCATAATTGCTTACAGTACATAATGTGCACTCGGATAGGTAAAACAAGCAATATAACCCAATGGTGCCTTAATGAGATGTCCAAGTCAGGCATTTGGACACTCAAATTGGCACTTAGGTGCATAAAATTGACATTTACATGTCTAAGTGGCAATTTGCAGCATCTAGATTAGGGATTAAGTTTCTGGTGTTTGAAAACTGAAACCCTGTCTCTTTATTCTTGCCATTGTTATCTGCTGGCTGCAGAGCTTCAGGCAGCACAAGCAGAGTACTGGGGCATTAAATGAATGAGCACATGCAAAGTTGGGCATTATTACAGCAAGGGATGCAATCATTGTTTGTGGTCTTGATGAGCCTCGTGGAGAGAACACACTCTTGTTTGAATGTGAGTATTTTGGGCACCTCCAACACAAGCTAAATGTAACCAACTGGGGAATGTTGTGACTGAAGTAGAAGTGGAAAAATGGTGCTTGCGTGGGTGTGCCTTCCTACACTGCCTATATTTAGCAAGTTGAACTGCTGCTTCAGTGCTCAAGTAACAGCAGTAGTGACACGGTGTGGTTCACAGCACTGAAAAATGTGTTTCTCAGAGGGAGCAAAGGACAGCTTCTCTTCAGTGTGGGGCTGGTAGATACCATCAGCATTGTTAAACCCCTTACTGTACCCAAACAGTACATTTTCAGTTTTGTGGCTGTCATGTGAAGATCAGGCTCCACATCCCAGTGCAACTCCTGACCCCTCAGTGTCATCAGCACCAGGCCAGGGGCTGTTTGCTCTGCAAGGAATGAGAAGAAAGCATGGTGGAGATTAGGAATATGTTTGACAAGCACGAGAAAGCAACTGACAGAGCGGCAGGCAGAGGCTCACCCATGGATTAGTGCCCTTAAATTAAAGGATAAAATATGCCTGGAATAAAAAGAAATCTCACTGGGAACTTCTCCAAGCTCAGGCCCATATGTTACCGGCTAATCATTTCACACCTTCGTCTGCCAGAGTAATTAGGCAAAAGTGAAGCAGAACTCTGCTTATTTTTCTTGCTACTGTTTCATAATACCAGCTAAGAAATGGTGGGTTATTTTAAGATTACTCCAAATATAGAGGCCCACTGGGAGTAGCTCTTTGGTAATCTGGTAATTAGTTTAACTCACCGGTTACAAACAACACAATACTCTTTGTTAGGGGTGTGTTGTTTGTTCTTTAACAGGGAAAAATTATAAAAGTATACAACATGTATAATTGAATTTAGTTCCTGTTGCAAATGAAATAATTGATTTTTGTTATCTCACATGGACTGTAAGTCTGTGTAATTCCACCAAATCTACACCAGTGTAAAGCTGGAGCAGAGAATTAAGTCCAAAATGCTTATTGGCAGTTGAATAGAAATTGCCATCCAGACTCTTGGTATAAGCAGTGCTTCCAACCAGTGCATCCTCACGTGCATTAAATGTAACCAGCAGGTTATTCTGTTATAGCCTTCAGCTTCTCAGCAGAATAGATAAAGTCTGTAAACTGAAGTGCACAAAATGATTGTGGGCTGGTCCCTTACAGAGACTGGATAAGACTTAAATTTTCACTGCTTTTTTTGTTGTTTTTTTTTTTTTTAAGGTAACAGAAAGCTCTTCCTCCTTTATAGCAGAATTCAAAAGAAAGTTCTTGAGATGTTTGGAGAGGGTGTAAGGAGTTCACTGGTTTTACTCAACCCCCACACTGTAGAAACTTGAAGTGGACTCAGACATCACTTAGGATTCCTAAATCCAAGGTGTTTGTGAGCAGTTCAGGCTGAGTTCTGGACTCCAGCTCACTACAGTTGTTGGTGAGAAGGAGGGGATGCCATCACCTCACAGGGACCACTCTGAACCAAGGTCCAGCAACCACATCCTCACATCTGAAAGGGTAGAATTAAATAGGCAGCCTCCATCCTTTACATATCTGGAGATTAGACATCACACAAACACAAAGTCTGCAATTGGTTTCACTGTCTGAATAGTTTAGAAATTTTAAAAATTTTCTTCTTTCTCTTTTGTGCATCTAACACCATCTTCACCAAACAGCAGCATCTGAGTGGATACATTGCAGGTAGGTGGACACACAGTGGACCAGAAAGCAAAACACTCTGCAGACCTGCTCTGGAGAAGACCAGGCCTCCTCACTGTGGACAGGGAAATAGGCTGAGGCATCTTTGACCAGAGAACAACTCCTTGAAGACAGAATTGTAAATAAAATATGGAGTCTTGAGCATATGATTTCTGAAGCTGGAATGTCCCAGTTCACAAAAGTCCATAGCTTATGGCTATGTTAAAGTCTTGTTCTAGTTATAGTGAAGTTGGTGCATTAGGAATTTGAGCAAGCAAGTGGAATTTGAGCAAGCTGAATGTGTGTCATTTGTTCTGAATCCTGGAAAGAGTCTGCTAATAAGCTGAAACTGAGTATCTGTTCATTAACACTCAGGAGTAATAACAGTAATGAGAAACTATAATTTACTGAAAAAAAAAAAAGAGCAACAATTGCAAAATAAAACATTATTCGATTATCTCATTTGTGAACAATAAATGTCAACAGCATCCTAGACTGTTGTCAAAAGCTGCTTAGGTAATGCAAATGTAGCCTTTATTTTCCCTTGCTCTTTATTAAAACAATTGTATAGACTTGGTTGAGAAACAAGACAATTAAATGTAAATGATGTCATCTCCTGGCATTCATTCACTTTAATGAGTCTAGCCAATCACCAAGTGTAAACAGTAATAGCTGCAAAGCAGTAATATTCAAAATCATATTAGCAGACAACAAAGAGAAAAGGGTGACCTTTGTTTTTAACTAATGGTGCAGCCCCAGCGTGCTGTGTGTAAAAGTTCTGATTAAATTTAAAGTATCAATGTTTATGGCAGAAGCCCTAATGAGGTGACCATTGGTGGTGGTGGGTGATGAGTTTAGAGGTGAACAAGTAGCTTGTTCAGAAAGAGAGCCAAGAGGGCAGAACTGCTAAATCAGTTTCCCCTTTTCCTTCTGCCTGTGATGCATTTGCTCTCTTCCCACTGCCATAAAAAGACTTGTTCAATCTTGGGCCATTTTCTGCAACAGTGGAGCTCAGTACCCCTCCTCTCATCCTCAAACCTCCTCTCAGTTCCGAGGCATTAGCTGGTCCTGCCACTAGATGTGTAGAGCATCTTCAAAGAGCAAATGACTAGTGAATCTAGACAGAGATTTTCTGCACAAAAACACATGTTTTAAGAAATCAGTTCCCATACTGAGAACTGAAAAGAAATATCCCTTTGAAGCAATTGCATGCAACTTTGCAGAGGATATTGCAACAGAAAGGGAAGAATCATTTTCTGAATGCTTGGCTCAAATGAGTGGTCAGCATGCTCATCAGGGACAAAACCACTGCTAGTAAAGCCTACAAAGTTGCAGATTGATTGAGCTGAGGGTTGGATCTCTGCTTTCAGTCAGACTGACTTCAGAAATTGAAGGCAAAAGCTCTTGCTCTGTCTTTTTTTGCCACAGAATAGTTTGATATACTGCTGTGTGGTGGCATCAAACTCCATCCACACTGTGGGGGCACTGAAAATAGAGTGGGTGTTTGATGGCAGTTTATTCTCAGACTCACATGCACACTGATGCACAAGAGCTGACATCTCCAGATTTTTAAGTGATTTTGCTTAGGACTGCAATTAGGGGCAGAATAGATCATGAGAATTTAGAGTCACAGAAATTAAGTGCTCTGTTGTGATCCAGACTTCAGTGTGGCCTTAATTTACCATTCCTGGGCTTTGTCCTAGTTTATGGTGCAATGATAGCAGCATTTATGGCTGATCAGCACTCAGGAAAGGCACTGAGTGCTGCTGTGGTGCAGTAGAGGTACCAGACCTCTTCTCTTCTTTCTTTCATTCAGGAAAGAGGAGATTGTAATGAGTTTGTGGTGCTATGCCTTGTTCAGAGCCAGTAAAGTGCCAGACCCTCAGGAGATGTTTAGTTCCCCTGAATTAGTGCTTGGTCACGAGTCTCAGGGTGAGGATGGGGTTACCAGTCTCTACCACGTGGACTAAGAGTTAGGAAACACTTTCCCTCAGTCAGAGATTTTGATTTAATTTATTTCCTTTTTCTTTTCCTTCCTGACATGTGTGCTCTGTAGATACAGGAAAAGCATGTAATTTATTGCATGCATGAGTGTTGATTATCCAATTCAAAATCCTTGCAATTGCTGTGGGGCTGTGCTCAGCCTGTCTGCAGAAGGTGCCTCTGTTATCTACATTTGAGAGAGAGAAAAGGGAGCAATTCATATCACCACTGCCCAGGGCTGCCACAGCTCAGCCTTCTTCCCACAGTACTGGGGCTTCCTAAATGAACTACATAGCCTATACACATTATATATACATATGCATATAAATGTATAAATATAGTTACACACATAAATAAAATATTTAAGTATGTATATAGATGATTAAACACATATGTATATAAAAATTTCTGAGACCTGTGTACCACAACTTTCCTACCACTGCTAGAGACACCTGTCACTATCACAGAAACCCTAAACTTACTTAAGCTGTGCTGTAACACTGAGCCTTGATTCATGAGCAGGCTCACACTCCCAGGGGCAGAGACTGGGGCCAATGTGTGCAAGTCCACCAACATCACTGCTGAGTGTGCACTGAGGGTCAGGCCCAAACCTTTCCAAAGGTGAGCTGTGGATAATGTGAAGCCTGGAGCTGTCATTTTAGTCTTTTCATCTCTAGAATAATCACCTCCTCCAGAAACAGGACTCTGGCTGGAGTTTGCAGTCGTTCCCTTGTAGCTGTTGATCCGTTCTGCTATTTTACAGCAAGTAAATTTTCTTCTCAGTGGGTGAACTGCACGACGAACCGTAGGCAAACTTCTGAAAAACTGCAAACACTTACACTTTACTGCAAATGTAACCATAACAATTCAAAGTACTAATTTTCTACCTCATATAATATGTGTAAGTATGCCTTAGTAACACTCACGGGAAACATAATTTAGCAGTGCCTCTGTCTTCCTTACCTCAAGATGGGAAATTTCTCTCACATACTTAACAGAAGGCCGGCTGTCTGAGCTTCCCATGTGTTTATCTGCTTGGGTTTTCCAGGAACATCTTGAGGGGGGGTTGTTTTTCTTTAACCCTTCCCTAGTGATGTGTCAGCTTCACTCAGCTAAAGAAAATATGGTATCTTGGTTCTCAGTCTCTCCTGGGTTAAAAAGAAAGTGAGAATGAAAAATATATGCTGGGTGCTCATAAGAAAAGATCTTGTGAGGGAAAATAAGGTCTTTATCAATAGGAGAGAAGCTTATCCCACATCAGGGACCAGTCAGCACACCATGAAAAATCAGCAGACTACTGTCTGCTTCCATGTGGAAGCTAAAATTTGTATTATTCATGCTTGTATTGAACATAATTCCAGGTTTGCACATATAGCAACATAAAGACTAAAAAGATTTCATTTTTAAAATGAGAAACATGAAGCAGAAGTAAAAGGAGTTATTCTTATTGCAATTTATAGCTGAGTATGTAAAACAGACATTGAGTAGTGGCATTTAGGATTGTCAGTGATTTTTGTCATTAAAATCACTAGCAGGTCATGAACAAGTAATTTTATGAGCTAATTTGGATTCAAAAGAAAGAGTAAAACTCAATGGTCTAAGTCATGTTCTGCTCAGACAGTGAAGTCTGCATCACAGCACACACCAAATTTTTATGTCCCAAGAGCTGATGTCCTAGTTATGCACAGCCAACAGTGCTCAAGAAAGGTGAAGTCTGGGGGAAAAGATGGTGTCTTCTGTTTTAAATTCCAGGAAGAGGCATTTAAAGATAAGACCCAGAAGGGCAGGCAGGCTGGAAAATTTGCAAATCAAAGCTCTTCCTATACCCTATTTCTCTCAGATGCTTAGAGAAGTATGTGAGAACCAGGAAGGTATACACTGGTGAGTTCCTGGTGCAACCATCTAGTCCACAGCTTCCAGCAGGTCAGTGGTGCCATCTCTTTGCTCAGTACCTCCTGACTGATGAATTTCTCTTAATGCATTTTAAATTCATACAAACTCCTGTCAGCTACAGCAGTCTGTGTCAGTGAGTGTCATGTGTGACAGAGGACCTCCTTCTGTTTTGCATGTGTGATAATTTCATCCAGTTATGGGTTTTTCCCCTACTCACCTTCTCCTTGCCTATCATGAGATTCCAGGAGTGGTTACTAACCAGTGCAAAATGTCTGAAATCCAATGTTTTTCCAGGATTTGCATGTCTACCCCTAGGTCTTAATTCAGTATTTATGTAAAGCTGGGATGTAGAACCCAGTCCCTTTTGGTGCCAAGTCGGTTATTTTGGGTCAATGGCTTACTCTTCCTTTATAACACTGTCACAGAAAGAAGAGGGGATATTTAACACTTTATTTAATGCCTACTGCTCCAAAAGTTGCCAAAAAGTGAGACACCCATTTTCTGTTTTCTTTGGCCATATGGAATCTTTGCCTTTTTCAGAAACTTTTTGAATATGGGATTTGAATCTACTTCTCCTGCCCTGAAGAGGTGCCCAAAACACCACACTCTAGGTAGTTGTGACAAAGTTCAAGCCTTTTACAAAAAGCTGTGAAGGAGAGAATGTGAGGTAGCAGCTTTCCTGCACTCTGCTGACAGTCACCTGCTGTACAGTATGGAGTTATGGAGGGAACAAAGAGAGATGAGAGCATGCAGCTGGGAGGCTGGACCTTGTCTCTGCTCCAGTGATGTGCATCTATTTCCCTCAAAAAATGTTCTTTTGAGCAGGCACCAGGAAGTTAAGGAGGAATAACTTTCTGCAGGCGGAGGGGGGGGTCTAAACAGGAATTTTGAGAACTGTCCTTTTTGGCAGCTAAATCCCACTTAATATTTGCTAGAAGTACTGAAATGTCACTGTGGACCAGAGCCTGAATCTTAGGGTGTGTCACTTCCCCTGGAAACCAGTCAGTGCTGCCGTGGTGACTGAGAGGTGGCAGGACCAGCCCTGGGCAGGCAGCTTCCCGAATCCTGAGTGCTCCAGCTGAACCAGCCAGGCACCAGCTGCCCACAAACACTCCATCCTTCTGATTGGAGCTGGCAGGCAGGACAGAAAAATTCCAAACTCTAATCCCTTAGCATGTGAGCTTCTGGAGTGCTACTGCAAACTTTGTAAGAGGAAAGATTCACAATACACTGACTCCCTGAATTTGACCTTCATTAATTACACTTGTAATACCCCTAACATTCATTCCAACACTCATTCCCTGCAGAAGCTTTGCTAATAGAACTGCACTTTCTATGGACATGAAAATATTTCTAATATGAACTGTTTCTTGAACATGTATTTGGGCACAAACCGAGTTTCCTCTTCCAATAAAATGTAAATTAAAAACAAAAACCACCAAAAAAAAGCCCCCCAAAAACTCTCAACAGAACAAAACCAACAGCAAACATTTCCAGACTCAAGGCAAGATAAAGTTGAAATCTTGCAAATGTGCCTAACCTGAAGTCATATCCCCAAATACAAATGTGAGTCATTGAAACGTTTTACATGAGTGGTTTTGAGATATTTCACTTGAATTTCTAACTTATCCTTCTGAAAGTTTTTTTTCTAAAAATGAGCTTGCATTTCAAAATGTGAAAGTGAGAATTCTAAAGAAAAAAGGACCCTTTGTTTTCCAAATTCCTAACGGACATTTCCTCTCTCTTTCCATCCTCATCCCTCACAACTCCCTCTGCTCCAGTAATTAGAAACAGAAATTTCATTGCAAAGCCCCCACTTAAAAAGTTTATCTCTCTTAAGTAGTTGCTCTGGAGGACATTTTTACTGTGTCTAGCACTGCCCTCAAGGAAATGTACTTGCTCAGACATTTGGTTCAAGCCAAGAACATTTTTGACACCCACAAGGAATCTGCCAAGTGACTGTGAGCGTCACGCTCTAGAGCTGCTCTAGGGAAACCTAAACCACATGAGCAATTTGAACCACAATTTCCTTCTGTCTAAGGAAAAATACATTCAAGTACGTATCACAGCACTTCTGTTCTGACTAAACTGCCTATGAGAGGGAAAAATTCAGGATATTGAAGAGAGGAGTTATTCACTGCTGAGCAATGTTAGCAAATACTCACTGCAGCACTGGCTGCGTGATAAAGTTTTAAACCTCCTGTGCTTTGGTGAACCTGAGGAACCTCTCATTTAAATGAGACACAGCTCAGGCATTAGTCAGACAGGAGATGAGATGCAGTCCTATAAAATAACCACATTAGTATGAAAAATGAGACATAAAGCAAACTGTCCCCATATGTTGCTCTCCATATCTCAGAAAGACTTTTCTTGAAGTTTTACTGTAATGATCATCAAGGGAGTTTACATGCCCTGGCCTGGAATTGATATTAATCTAGAGGGGAGGAAAGGGAGACAAACCCAGACAAAGAGATATCCAGGAAATAAGGACAGATGGGAGACAGTTGAAACAAAGGCTGCTGGCAGGGGAGACAGCAAACACTTTGCACTGAACTGCATTTTGGCACTGAGGATGGTGTTCCCCTCATAAACACAAGGGAAGCTGCATCAGCTCCTCCACTCCTCACATGCAACACAGTTGTCTATCCTGCTGCACTGCTGATTGCCTGCAACAGCTTTTTAATGTAGTTTGGGGCATAGAGTATATGTATCATTTCTTTATTACAGCCTTTCAATCATCATCATGATGCAAAGAAAAACCATTGTTCGGAGCAGATGCACTCTTTTATTTGCTAATATGTTCTTGGTTGACACTAATTTGCCACAGCAAAATTTAGCATCCATCTTCAAAATGCTGCTCACTAATGCCATTCCAAAAACCAATGGGTATGCAATAAACAGCATCAAACAACCCATAATAAAGCAGTTTTACTACAGATGTTCATTATGCACATGAGCCTCTGTAGCAGCCTGTGTATTTTGGAGAAATGTTTGAAATTACTTTGGAAGAGCAGTAATTAAAATTAGTTGTCTCTCGTAAAATTCAGTAAGCTCTGAACCACAGACCTGTCGCAGTGCTCAATTCCCCAAGGTGATTCCCCTCTCCCCATCCTTCAAAGCATGTCTGATAATTTTGGTCTAGAGTTGGGCATCATATCCAAAGCTGCTCTGGATTCCAAGGGACATCATGCAGACAAGGAGTAAATATTTGGACTTCAGATGTTTGGTGTCTTTCTCAATAATACTTCTGAACACTCTCCTGATTGCCATTTTCCCTGAGAGCCCATTGGATACATGTAATAAATGTGCTGCTTGCTGGATTAATTGTCCTGTGAGCTCCAGCCCTGCCTTTTGTACCCTAATTCCTTGTGGTGCCATGGAAAGTGCTGTGTGCTGTGTCCCTCTCAGTGACTGGATGTCTAATTATGTGATGACATGAACTGACTTGCACCCTGAGCCTCACCACAGGGACACAATGCAATCCCCCAGGCAATCAGGATGGCTTCATTTTACATTTTTGAACACTATTTTTAAATTTGCATTTTGATGCACATGTTCAGTGGCTAGATGAAGGTGTCCTGTTTGAAGTGCAATGGTACCAAGCTCTCTGCTGGAAGTCTGCATAACCTGGGTAAAAGAGGATCGTGGCCTAACTGTTCTCAGCATCTTTGTGCTCAGCTCATCACTTGTAGCACTCAGTGGAAGAGAATAGGGCTTTTACAAAATTATGAAAGAGTTTTTCAGCATTTGATATTTTCTCACCTGAAGTGACAGAAAATTTCATCATGTTAAAGGAAAATTACAATTATTAGTCAGATTTATTTTTTTTTCACAAGCTGTTTCATTTAATTTTAATTTTTGACATAATTTCAGATTGCATGTTATTTTAGGAAGACTGATTTTACTTTTTTGCTTTTTTCCTCCCATCCCTCATCTGAGAGTGGCATTTTTTTAAAGTGAACTCTTGTCTAGCAGCATGTCTGGTGGTTTCATGCATGTGGTCCTTTGTTCTTGATTTGCTCATACTGGATGAGCAAGCATTCACTCTTCAGACAAAGCAAGCAGAGCATTAATCACCTCCTGTGGTATGTGGACCCTGACACGATCTTAGGTACCCTGAGCAAAGGAGAAATGTGTCAAATCAAAATTGTCTCAGCAAATACTGCTGAATTGGGGCAAAATTTAGATCTTAAATGTCAACATTTTATTTTCTCTCGAACCCAGGACTTTGCGAGAGAAAGCATAAACCCCATCTCTTAGTGAGACTGGAGTTTCAGGACTAATTTCCCTTCCTGCACAGAGCACTGGAGCCTGCAGAAGGAAGCAGGGAGGAGATGGTAGCAATCAGAGTTGAAGGTAACCACAAAATAGCTGCAGAATGAGTCCCCGACACTGCCTGTGAGCTCTCCATGCAGATGTGGCATTCATCAGTCCCCAGAGACATCAGTCTGCCTGTTGCACTATGAGGACACCAGGCATGATTGATTAATCTGTAGCTCTGACTGCATTTCCTGACCTAATAATTCCCTGGTCTCCAGTGCAGAATATGAAGGCTCAAACAAAAGAAAAGAAAAGGAAAAGTGAGATCCCCTTCTTTTGAATAAGAAGATAAATGAGCTCCCTGTTGAATAAGGCAGAGCTTTGCTGGAAAGTGCTAACTGTATTTAGTATTTAGGAGTAGTCTGGATTTATATCCATGAAAAAAGACATCTCCCTGAGTCACTGATACGTGACAAAAGAAACATTAAATGCTGTTAAATATCACGTTAAAATCTGGGTTTGGAGAGCGTCCCTTCCCTTACAAGGCAGTTTGGCTGCTGGAATGACCTTGTTTCTGAAGCCTGTGCCTCCACCCTCAACTCATAAAGGCAACTTAATAAACCTTCCAGACCTGAAATGAACATTTTGATGACACTATGAATACAGTATATGCTAAAGATCTTCTATTCCATTTTCTATAACCATAAACAGATACGCTTTAATGGTCTGATGCCTTTACCTTAAAAAATTCCAATTTAGTTCCCTAGAGCTATAATAATAAAAACTGCTGACATTCTGGTTTTATTTTTCAGAGTAGAACCTGTCTTATAAGGGCTTTTCAGTGTTTGTGGAGTGTTAAGATTAAGTTAAGTCTTAGAATGGGGCAACTTTGTTAAGAAAGGCACTGATAGAGATGTGACGTGGACTTTTAAACTTGACACAGTGACAGTAAGTCTTCCAACACAGGAAGGGTATTCATTTTTTGTCTTGAAAATAGCTTTGTAAATGTGGGAGCTTAAAATTCATTTGGTTCTTCTTTGCTTTCTTTTGACAGTATTTCTATCATTTGAAGAGAGTTTGAAGAGAGGAGCCATCCATTTCTGTCAGAACAAATGCACTGGGCAGGCAGAGAATCCCTTTTTGCCAGGTTTTCAGTGCCTGTTTCTGGCTTTGCTGGGTTACAGGAGTTGACTTCAGGGTTTTTGAAAACCGCTGCATGTCAAACAGAGAAAATAGGACCTTAAAATTTCTATTTTCTTTGGTTTTTAAACTTACATGCAAGTAAAATGCAAAGGGGGGAGCAGGCTGCACTATGCTTAAGAGAGAAAATACTCTCTGCTGCAGAAACTGTATCCCTCTCCTGTGGTACGTCATAAAATGTCTCAGATATTTGAACTCAAATCTGAAATGACAATGCAGAGCTAGATGTGGATGCAGCATTTTGCTGCCTATTACAGTAAGTGTTGGCATTGTATTGAAAGCACATTTCTTATATTGATCTGACAGAATTCAATCTCCAGATATCTCAGAGCAACCAGCATGATATTATTCAGCATCTGCACAAACCGCATTCTAACAGTTTCACTAGGAATGATCATGGCAATCTTTCATGGGCCTACATTTTTCTATTTTTGCTGATTCTTTTCTTTTTTTTTTTTCTTTGAGTATTTCTTAAAGTCTTTGTGTTCTCTTCCATTGACAAAGCCTTTCCAGGTTTCAATCTCTTTACAAAATCTGTAATCCAATTTATCTTTCCCCATTTTCTTTTTTTCTCCTACCAGAAAAACTTCTACCCTACTGATGCTGCAAGTTGCTTTTTCCTCTCTACACAGAAGTGGAAGAACAGGCACTGTGAACATCCCAGCTCTGTATCCTGGATTATACAGTGCCCAAAAGCAAGTAGATTCCTAATGAGCCATGTAAGACCAAAACAAGCACCTTGTGCCACTCCTCCAGAATATCCTTCCAGTGGTCTGTGTCCAAAGGCCTCCCTGAGGTAGAGAGGATGTGGCTAATAACAGAAAACCAG
This sequence comes from Notiomystis cincta, assembly GCA_013398075.1. Classification (NCBI taxonomy): domain Eukaryota; kingdom Metazoa; phylum Chordata; class Aves; order Passeriformes; family Notiomystidae; genus Notiomystis; species Notiomystis cincta. Next base: position 360,976 of record VZRX01006851.1, read on the forward strand.
TACATTTTTTCTTCCCATAGATTTTTTTTCTATCTCTTCTTGAACCCAGACTACCACAAATCCAATTTTAACATTCATTTTTGGAGAGAAATACACAGCACCGAGACTACAGAAAAATCACCGGTCAGTTTTTGGTTTGACTAAAATCTCTTTTGAAGCTATTCTCTTCTGATCTGTGTATGGGATAACAAGAACCTCAGGCTTGTCCTGAATGTTTGTGACAGCAGCAATTGGGTCTGAGCACTGGAGACCTTTGCAATGTGCTTATGATCTCTGGGGTCAGAGGTTTATTTGGCTACAGCAGAGGCAAAGAGAGCAGAAAGAGCTGGGAAACCACTGAAATACAGAAACTGGAGTGAAGCTGGCCATGGGAGCACAGCTCCAACCTTTGAGACCATTAAGTCTGTCTGCCTAATACTGAATGCAGGCAGCACTTTCAGCCTCTGTACACTGTGGTGAGAATGTCAAACAGGCAGGGCAGGGGTTGTAAGCACAGCCTGCTGGAGACAAACAAACTAACCAACAAATGCTCTTGCAGGCACATGAGCCTTATTTTACGTCTGAAGAGACTGAAGCAGAGGCTGAGAATAGCAAGTTCTTGCACTGTTATGGTTACAACACCTCTGCCATTGTCACTTTGCCAGTTAATCATTTTTCCCTGCTAAGAGCCCCTGAGGAGGATGGCAATTTAAATTATAAAGTGCCAAGAGAATCTTCATGAAAAATGACCTTCCATGTATAAACCTGAGTTTTGTGCAAAGCTCTAGAAAAACTTTTTATCCAAACCCTGCTATTTTTTTATCCTGTGTGTCAGACCAAGCTTCAGCTGGAAATTAGGTTTAGAAAGTCTGAAAGGCACCTCACCTGAGATAGGACCAAAGCCCCCAAAGTCAGAGCAGGTGGCTCTGAGCCTCAGCCTCAGATGATCTTTAAAACAATTTAACCATGGTGCAAAAGCAGGACAACAGCTGAACAAAGGAAACCCTGGGCTTTTTTCCCCTTACAGTCTAATTGCCCAAAAGTCTGGAGTCGTCAGCTCCTGCCTTGTCTCTGAGTGTCTGGGGAAAGCATCAGAGGTGAGGGTGAGGAAATGGGCAGCTCTTGAATACCAGATCCTATTTTCATACTCATGTTCCATGTATTAAATTATTAATGCTGAAGGAAAGCAATCCCTCATTCAGAATTTTCCCATCACTTTATGAGACATTTGGCATTATAAAGAGAGTCACCATGATCTGTCCTTCATGGCACTCTTGGGGCAGCACTACAAGTCTTACAAGTAGGGAGTTTAAACCAAAAATCAAAACTTTTCATACAAGATTTCAGCTGGATTTTCCAGCATATGATGACTCTCCAGTGCCTCTCTGTTTGATTGTAATTGTTCAGGGTCAGGGAACACTTTGGTACTAATGTGCCATATTTTTGGCACTAAATAAACACTAAGTGCTCATGCACATCAATAGCTTTTAAAAAATAACCAGGTACAAGTCATATATCCTTAGGAACATTTTCTACTGTCTTTTATGACTGTTACCCACCCAACACCTGCATCAGCAGTTTAGGAACAGCCTGACACCAAAACAGGGTAAGGTGCAGCTAATGAAATCTGTTCCATTACTTAATGGCTAAATGTGAGATTGGTTTATATGTAGAATGGATCCTTGGTGAATATATTGGAAAGACAAAACCCCTTTGTTCAGACATAGTAAAAATTTAGTTCAAATAAAAGGCAGATTTCAAGATACAAGAGATTGTCCTGGTTTGATTTTCCCTTTCCAGAAAAACTAGAATCACCTTACAAACTGCTGTCCACAACTGGTAATGAACTTTGTATTTAGTGTCTTCTATTTGTAGCACAATAGGATAAAATAATCTGGAGATGGATACTAAGTTGCTTAAGTGATTGATTCCATTTTTAATAGTGAAATAGTGTGGTCCTTATTGCATGGAAGAACAATAGAAATGACCCCTCAGGTGATCACACTCAACCAGTTCTTTGCCTCATATTTAGGCCTGGTCTGGCAGCTCTTCCCCCACTCCTGTCTTTGGAGTGAAATGCACTCATATGAGACCTAGGATCCCATATCAGAGAGTACTCACACATTCATAGCAGCAAGAAATTACTTATTCATTTTCTTTCTGTCACCTGGGAGTTCCTCATAACAGAGTGATTCTTTGCTGCCATATGCTACAGCTCCATAAAACAAATAATTTATTCACAAGTTATAAAGATCACAAAGAAACAAGAGCACATGAGTGATGTAAGAGCAGCTTTGTGCAGGATCAGCACAAAGGGGGAGACAGACCCTCCCTGGAAACACCTTTATTCGAGGTCCCTGCGGGCCTCACTCACCTCTCTGCCAGGACAGGTAGTGTTGCACTGGGAAAAGGGGGTTTCTGTGAGCTGTGGGAGTCTCCAGGATGTGAAGTTGATGGGTCTCTGACTCAGGTCCAGTTATGGCTCCAGTTCAGCAAAGCACTTAAGTCACATTGACTTTGCTCCAGTGAAACACATCTGTGTTTTGCTGAGTCCCAGTGGCTGAACTGCACCTGGGATTGAACACAATCGGAGTTTTGATCTTTCAGGGGATGTTGTCAGTTTTAAGTACATATTAAAAAACCAAAACAGCCCCTGAACACCTAGTTTAAATGACAACTCCAATGTGCTTTCCATTTTCACTACTTTCCATTCACTCTGCCAGAGGACCACAGTTTGGGGTTTCTCTCATTGAGAAATGAAAAAAATTAGTCTGTCTTGCTTCTGTTTATAGCCTGATCCTAATAAATTTCACTCAGAGATTTTTTTCTGTCAGCTCAATACTCAAATACAGTTGCAGCTGCCACAAATAAAAAATACTAACAAAGATAATTTCTATTAAGAGTTAAAGAAGTACTTAGAGTGCTTGTTTTAATCCCAAATTGTTGTTATTAAAATCACAAATAATTTCAGTCACACCTAACTTTTTAATTGATTAAAAGCAAATCCTTTACTGACTCTTGGGAAGATTCGTTGCTCTGTGCTCTGAACCTGTTTGCTTCCACCCTGCCTGCAATTCACTCTCCACCCATAAAGTCTGCAGCCTCAGGCTTTGCTGAGAGCAGTGTCTGACACCACCAGCACCTGCCCTGGGCCAGGCTGCAGAGGGAGGGACCAACGCGCTCAGGGCCCCAGTGCGACTTGGCTCCCTCCCAGGGCAGAAACGAAACACATTCTGTGACTAATTCTGCTTCATTTTCCTTCTATAAAGGAAAGATACTTTTTCATTTACTCCATCAAGGGGAATGAGCTGATTCCATTTCAGACCTATGTTACTGTATCAATGCATTTTCTACTACAGGCAGCTATCTGTGATAGAGGCTGTATTTGTAACTAGAGTGTAATAATCTCTTTTGTCCACTGCCAGCTTCTGTTTTGAGGTAGGCAACAGTTTTATTGTATCCCTAATATTAGCATTTCAATAGTCTCTCCACAAAATGCTTCCAATTTACCTGTGCAGAAGTTAGATATTTCTTGATTTACCATATAAGGAGACTGTTATGGTTGCCAGCATTTTTTTTTCCTTTTCTTTTTCCTTTCTTTTCTTTTTCTTTGGCTAGAACTCTGATGGAAATTAGGTTTACATTTCCATGTAATAATATGGAAAGTCTTCTATTTGCCATGAAAATTTTTGAAATGCTCTTGAACAGCTAAGTATCCAAAGCACCAGATAATTTGGTTGCTTGGAAATTATTATTGTCTTATACAATTAAATTTATCAGTTATTTAGGGATCCATTTGTGTCTCTGAGCTATGTTTCTTAATTAGAATATGCAATCCATAATGCATCACTTTTCTTCCCCAAGAGAAAGGACTTGGGTGTATCACAAACCATGTTGTCCAACAGGAAGGAAGGACTGTGGAGGAAAATATCCAGATCAAACAGCCACCTCAGACTCAAGTTCCCATTCACATGAAATCTGTTTCTGCCCAACTTTATTGCCTCCTTTCTCCCAAGGAGAGGGATTATATTGTGGCATATGAAATATAGGGAAAGTCATGCTTAAATAAGAAGGCAAGAGTACCACATTTTCAAAGAGGATCAATCTTCTCCAAAAATATTCAGTGCTTGAATTAAAGTCTGAGCTTGAGGGACAAGTTGTGGTGGAAAGATTTAAGCATTTCAGCCAAAGCCCATCTTTCGACCATCTTTAAAGCTGTGTTTACAAATCAAACCTTAATGCTAGTTATTGACATTCTTCTCCCACAGGACATTGATCCAGCAGATGCAGTGTTGGAAGCTTGCAGAAATCTGTAATTTATAGCTAAATTGCTTGACTGAGTTAGTGGGGGCTGTGTCAATAAGGCAGGACTACACTTTTGGGGAAGATGCTCCCGAAACTCACATTTAAAGTCTGCAGAGTGATGGGGAGAGAACTTTTTTTGTAAGTTCTGACAGAAAAAAAATTTAAAAAACAACAACAAATGCCAGGAATAGAAACACAGAGCTGGGATAGAATCACAAGATACAGCCAGTGTCAAGGCAGGGCAGTCAGAGCAGCTGCACTGTCTCAGAAGTGGGGAAGGAATGTGGTCCAGACACTCCAGTTACCATCTGACCTCCTGTGTCCCCTCATTCAGGAGTCAGAGGCATGGTTCATTGTATGCACAAGTGCCCAAGCAATGAATGTAAAACTCTTGCTGATAAATCATCTCTCAGGAGAGTTTTATCTCGAAGATAGAGAATTGCAGAAACAGGACAGGTCCTGCTGGTAGCACAGGAGAACTTTCTGCTGTCTTTCTTGCAATGCAGATGCAGACTCAAATGAGCTCAGGGAGAAATCCCCCTCCTTTGGGATAGAGAGATTTTAATTCATTCACTCTTCTTAAAACAAAGATATTACTCTGCACCTCACTTCCTTGCTGTCTGCTGGAACTTTGTTCAGGTCTATCAGCAGAGAAATTGGCCTTTCTTGTGCTTCGCCCCTCCCTGCACGGAGCCCCTGTGGAGCTCACAGGCACTCGGGCAGGAGAGCCCACTGGGCTGCCATGGCTCAGCCACAGCCCTGGCTATAACCTGCTCACAGGGGACTCTCAGACACCTCTGCTTGCCCTGTCTGCTTGATCAGCAGCATGTGTACAGCTGAGTTCACTAAGGAGCTGCACTAGTCTGAAACAAAGCTCAAATTCAACACTTTTACTGGTCTGAGGCACTTAAATTCACCTCCTTCCAGGCTCTCACTGATATAAAGCTCCATCTTGGCCTTGGATCAGCAGTGAAGGGGAATCAAGGCCACTGCTTTTCTCTGCCTCTTTGTTTTGTTCATGGTTTAACCCCAGCCAGCAGCAAAGCCCCACACAGCCACTCCTTCACTCCCTCACCAGCAGGATCAGGGAGAAAATCAGAGGGGTCAAAGGCAGAAAACTCTTGGGCTGAGATAAAGACAGTTTAAAAGGGAAAGCAAAAGCTGCACATGCAAGCAAAGCAAACCAAGGAATTCATTCATTGCTTCCCATGGGCAGGCAGGTGTTCAGCCACCTCTAGGAGAGCAGGATCCTGTCTTGGGTAAAAGGTACTTGGGAAGACAAACATCATCACTCCAAATGTCCCTTCCTTCCTCCTTCTTCCCCCCACCTCACCTACTGAGCCTGTGATATGCTCTGGAATATCCCTTTGGTCAGTTTGGTCACCTGTCCTGGCTGTGTCTCCTCCCAGCCTCCCATGCAGCCCCAGGCTCCTGGCCAGCGTGGCAGGAGGGAAAGCAGAAGAGGCCTTGGCTCTGTCTAAGCCCTGCTCAGCAATAACAAAAACATCTCTATATTAACAACTCTGTGTTCAGCAGAAATCCAAAACACGGCTCCATACCAGCCACTGGGAAGAAAATTAACTCTACCCCAGGCAAACCCAGCACAATATTCCTATATGACCATTTTACAATGCATGTGGTAGACCACATTTTAATTTCTCAGTCACCATGAAGTGAGACACATGCAACTGTTGGATCAGTACTCCATGGGAGGGCAGCTGAGCAGGATCTGACCCACATTTCCTTGCTGCTCTGCCACTGCAGCCTCCTCCTGATCAAAGCTGTGCTGTCCCAGCGAGTGCTGCTCACCACAGGACACGTGTGCCAGGCACTGCACTGTGACTCCTGTGACCCCTTGGGGACCCCACACACCTGGCACTCTGCCCAGCAGGCCCTGGCTCTGGTGTTGTGTTTATGCCCTCGGATTCTCCTGGTGTTGCCTTGTTTTTTCCATTTCCTCCACCACCCACCTTCCCTCTGAGTGTCCCCCTGCCCACACCCCCTGGACACGTCAGGCTGGGCTCTTTGGATGGGGCTCAGCACTTCAGAGAAAATGCCTTCAGCAGTGGGGCTCTGTGTCCATGAGAGGAAAGGCATGTGGGTAAAGCAGGAAATCTGCTGTTTGGCTTTTGCACCGACCCCCTGGCCCTGTTTAAGCTGCCCTCTCCCAGACAGGCCGTGCAGAAGACAAGCCAGGTCTCTGCAGGGAGGGGGGCCCTGTGCATCACCACGGTGTGGGGCACAGCTGGGGCTGCCAGGCTGAGCTGGTGGCCATCCATGAGAGGCTGCTTTCCCCTTCCTCCCAGCCTGATCCTTGGGAGCTCATTTGGAGCCACCTCAGATACCCACAGGCACAGTGTGTGTGCAGTGTAAATAGGAGCTCAATCCCATCACAGGGCTGAGCAGGTCCACTGAGGCCAAGCATCTTGAGATGCTAAAATACAAATGCAAGGCAAGTCTTCATTACACCCCCTTCTCCAGTTTGGATTGCTCCCTACTTTAAGCTGGTGGCATTTCCACTGGTTTGCCATAGTTCCAGAGGTGTGGATGGCAGAAAGCCACGGAGTGTGGCAAAGGAGCCAGCCCAGAATCACCTCAGATTCTGGCAAACACCTGCAAGGACAAAGTGCTGTTAAAAAGATTGCCCCCAGCCATGCCACTGATGGGTAACATTTGCAGTTGCTAAAACAGGAGGGACTTCAAACGACTGATTTGTTTTCCATTAGCTGAGTTGCTCTATATCCTTTGCAATCCTCTCAGGCTGGGCTGTTGAAATAGACAGTCAGGTTCACTTTTATTCAGTGCTGATTTGCAGGTAAGGTGCTTTGCTGGGCTCAGACCAGCAATAACTGCAAATAAGGGAGGAAGAAACAAGGAGGAAAAGAAAGAGAGAGATGGAAATGTTAAAATTCTCAAACTATTCATGAGATTCCTGTATTTTATAAAGAATTTTGGACCAAAAAGGCTTCTAGCAGCACACTTTGATAGTTTCTTTTCTCCAAAAGGCAGAAATAAATAATTTTAAAAGTGTCAAATAGCATAGGTAATCTCTACATGGTCCAATAGAGCTTCTTCTTTGTCCTCAGCTGAACTGATGTGCAAGCAATTAAAGAGAATGTAGTAGATCTACTTTTCCACTTGTACTTCCAAAAAAAAAAAAAAAAAAAGGACTTGTGTTCTTGCTTTGTGCTTTTTTTCTCCTCCACCACCAGAAAATACCTGGTCCAACTGGTCCAAAGGTCCTAACCTTAATGATCTTCTGACTACCATAAAAATGTTAAACTTGTAACTAGAAATGGTACTTACCTGGTCAGGTATGCTGAGGCCTTTTAAGGAAATCTGGCATTAGTTTTGCATCAGATTGCTGGCTGCTGTGCTCTTGACTCTCATTTTTGAGTGCATTTCCTTTTGAGGTAAAACAATGAGGAATGCACTGCAACCTTTTATCATGCAGCTATCTGCATTCCTGGGCAGTGTCACTGTCTGGTGAGTGACTCATTTATGGTCTCTGCAAAGCTTTATGCTTCCATTAGAGGCCTCTTCTCATTCTGCTTTATTTTAGACAAAATTAGGCTCCAGTGGACTTCAGTTTTTAGGAGTCACATGGCATAAATGGAAGGATAGCATACTGGAGGATAAATGTGGCCACATCTCCTGTCTGTAATTTTATTACTGAGCTATAGATACTGGGAGAATCTAAACCTACTGAGAAACAAGCAAAGCTTAAATAGAGAAGAAAATCCTTGTTATTGATTAAAACCAGTGATATTTGCATTACAGCTTCTGAAAGACCACAGATACAGCAGTATATGTTAGAAAGTAGAAGTGTATAAGGTAAAGTAAAAATCACCAACCTTTGTTTATTTAACAAGCCGACTCTAATTAGATGGTCAAATTAGTGGCATCTGTAAAACAAACTGGTGAGGTATCTTGAGGAAGGCAAAATTATGTTATTATTTTATCCCATGTTGTTTATCCCTTATGCATCATGTTACCAGATCAAACAGCTGCAACATCTGAGAGTGCAGAAGGAGGATGGATGAGAGAAGGATAGTGTCTGTAAGAGACTTTTCTGTAGAAAGGTGGTGTTAAAGATGTCCAGGATAAATAATTGGTTAGGTCTATATACAGGGAAGAATAGGGGTATTTTCTAATAGCTGTATTCCTTTATAATTGTGTGTTTTTTCTTTGTGTGAGCTTTCACTGTCTCACAATATTACTTCCAAGCTTGGATACATGTGAGGGAGTGATGAGCAAACCTTGACAGGAAGCTTAATCTTGATTCAGTTCTGCCAAGGATTCCCTAAATGTGACCAGAACATACTGGATCCTTACCCAACACGTCTGGACTGCTAATCTACAGAAATGGTACCACCTAGGGATGCCAGAAGGCCACTCTCAGGAATATTAATTCTCACTTTCATTGAGGTACTAGTGGATCTAATCGGTAGCATGGGGGAAGTTCTGTGTGGTTTGAGAGTCAAAAGAAATGTCCACTTTGTGCTTGCTTTGCACATTTCTGTTGATTGCAGCTGGGTAACAGCAGGGCTGGTTTGTCTTGATCATGGAATCACATGTAATGCAATTCCACTGGGATAGTGAACAACAGAGAAAGTTAAGCAAAATTAACAGCAACACTGGGCTTCAGTAACAGCCATACAGGGGCCAGAAGGAAAGAGTTCAAAGGTGATATTTGTGAGAAAGCAGTGAATGGGGTCAGGGAAAGGTAACTCATGGTAAAGATAACCAGAATCTGTGACAGTCTTTCATTGCAGGGGGCATGGAGGGTACAAAGGAAATGTTCAAACTGCATAGGAGCAAAGGCTGATAAGACTTGCAATACAGAGATTAAGGTATCAGTTTCCAGCCAAAGGGATCTGGGGATTGGATCATTATTGTGCTATTAGCTGCTGGCTGGAGATAAACAAAACAAATGTTTATTCCCAGGAGAAACAGCTCTGAGAGTTTAACTGACTGCTAATTTGAAATTCCCTTGAGCAAGAAGGCAGTCTCTCTCATTGGAGCAGGAGTCTTCAAAAGACAATTTCAGGATGATAAAAAGAATGAAAATACTTCTTTTTCAGTATGCAATATACAGTGATTGGTCCCTTATCCTCTGCAGGATTATTTTCTGTATTACTTATCTTGTATTGCTCAGTCTACAAGAAATTAATATAGGATGCTTCTCAATATTTAGGGAGAAGATGTCTGAACAGGTGAACTTTCAGAATCTGATGATGTCTTCATGAGTGCTTATTATCCTGTTTCTTTTGTTAGCTAAAAGGATTCCAGAAGAGAAGAAAATGACTAAACTTCTCAGTGGGGGAACAGGGACAGCCTTGAACACCAGAAATTCTCACAGCTGTCCAGGACCAAGGGGACACCAGAACTCACCAGGGCCAGACCTTGGCTGCCAAAAGCTGGGAAAATTTCACTGCAGATCTCGGCAGTATTTTTTCCTAGACATTCACCTGTGACCTTTCATGAGAATTATTTTTGGAAAGCAACAAGAGAAAAAAAGCAGAGCCAGTGTCATCTCTCATTCAGTTCAGGCTGTAGAAGTTGTGCTCAGGAGAGGAAGGCTGAAGTTCAAAGCTCTGCCCCGGTCCCTGACAGGTTGCAGGGCAGCAGACAAGGGGATGCCAGCAATGAGAAATCCTGTGGATTGTTTTTCACCAGGAGGATCTTTGAACTTAAGATGCCAGCAGCCTTTGACAACACTCTTTTTCTTTCCAGAGTGCTGTTCTGCCAGCAGAGGAGGGAGAGCCCTGATTCCCACAGTGAGGAATAACTCGGCTGCCCAGTGAGAAAAATTTCAGCAGCACAGCACTGATAGGACTGGGTGAGCCAGGAGAAAAGGCTGGACTGTGCAGCCACTTCCAGGAAGCTATATATTCATTATAGGAGAAATTTATTTTTTTCCTCACTTCATAATGACTAATGCCATGATTAACATATCAGATTGTAGGTGGAGCCTCGGCACAAGACATCAAAGCCTTTCCACACAGGTTCTTCTCTTGCTCTCTCTTATTAGTGTCTGTGGTGCCCTGAGGATATAACAAGCAGAACTGCAGAATGCCTCATGAGTAGTTTGCATGTGAAGCTCTAGTTTTGCTCCAGAACAAAAGAGAGAAATATTATTTACAGCAGGAACTGCTCAGAAGCCCCAGAAGTCCCCAGGACACCCTTAAATAATGTAACCCAACCCCCCAAAAAAGGGGAAAATTTTTCTTTTGTTCTCATTCTCTCTTAGGAGTCTCCCAGCCATAATTATATAGGAAAGTGTGGCTTTTTAGGCTGGACTGTGAATGCATCAACCACCCTTCAGTGCCATCAGGAAACAGAGAGCTTCCTGACTGGAAATATCAAAACACTTCAGCAAGCCTATTTAGCATCTTTTCTACACATCCAGCCCCTCAGGGTCTGACTCGTGCGCAGTGTAATCTCACTTTCTTGAAAATTGTTCTGCTGGTCAGCTCAGCTGCACTAATTTTCCTGGTTTGTGTTTATTAAAATACCTTCTCTACTGTCCACAGAAAAACAATCAACCTGACTGCATTTGTGGAAGTGGCATTTTGCCTTCTACCTGTTATTGTACCTATTTATCTCCAGCAGCACTCAGCATGTGAGTGGTTTGGAGAGAGATTTACACGCTGATACTTTATTAAGGTTCCTTTTTATTCTATAATTTAACTGGGGAGATTGAAACATTGTACATTATTTGCCTCTGGTAAGATAGACCTATTTAACTTCTCTTCCCCCTCTCCCCCCCCTTCTGATTGCTCATTAATATTCAGAATTTATCTTATCTATCCCTCTCTTCATTTGGTTTGTAAATTATTCCTTTGCTTCCTCCTTTATTTTTAAGCCTGTTTTCAACTTTTGTTTAATCTTCTTGGTGGCTTTTTTCTTGTTTGTTATTAAATTTCGAGTTAGACTTTTAAGCTTATCCCTTTTCACATGCACTCCTTAAAACACCAGCTGCTCTTTTTCTCTGTCTGCTACACGGAGTGTGTGAGAGCAGAGGACTGGAGCTGCTCCTCCAGCATAATATGGATTGGTAATTTTGATGGAGCTTCCTCAGGTGCCCAGAGCAGGGGCTGGGTGGGCTTTAGCCTTTCACCCCACGGCAGCTGCCCTCAGACAGGTCACTGACCAGCAGAAACAGGCATGAATGTGAGTTCAGAGTATGAAATGTGGGGTGACACCCAGGTGTGCATCCCCTAGGAGCCCTGTGGGAGTTACCTCACAGCAGGGTTTGGACACAGACATTTCCTCTCAGCTCTCATTCCTGCCACCTGCCTGCAGACACCTGGGCTGGGGCTCTGGGGCTGCTGTGCTCTCATCACACACGGGCTCTGCAGCCTCTCTGCCTGATCTCCCCATCCCTACTGAGCAGCACAGTGTAATGCAAGGGACAAGGACTCCTTCCCTATAAATTTCTCCACCTTGCTGTAACTGCACTGACTCCAGTTACTATCCCAGGCTTTGAGAACTCTCAGGCAAGTGCTGAGCCTGGTTGTCCTTGGCTGACTACCTCATCAGGGCCTGCTTAGGTTCATGTCTTATTTATTTTAATTAAAATTCCATTTATTCTGATTTGCTATCTGACTTGTCTCATAGCCTTTCAGTCTTTGGATCTGTTTGCTTTCCTGACAACCTTTCCTCTCTTCATTTCAAATAGTTTTTTGATCAGAAAAAAGTAAAATTTGCCTTCTTGCTATCATTGCTTCTCTCCATTTCCCTCAGGTCTGCCCCTGTGGTGTTCACTGTTTTGCAGAGAACTGCAGACAAGAAGTCCCACTAGGCTCTGTGTTTTATATTATTTTTATCTTAATTCCTCTCTCTTTTTTTTTTCCCTTGTCTTTTGAACTTCCTCTATTAACCACCAGAGAGATAATCTAACACCTTTCCTCAGCTGCCTCTTCAGTGTCTTCAGCTCAGTCATGCACACCCACAGCAGGCGTCATTTATCCTGGCTGGGTACAAGGTTTGATTGTGAATTCAGCTGTTGACATGGTTTGAATCACAGTTCCTCTCTCAGAGCATGATACCAGTCTTTATTAAAAAAAAGAACAAAAAATGGACCATCTTTTTGGCTGTTTTTTCCTCTGTGGGGCTGTGGGGCTGTGTTTAAGTGTGCAGGTGCACCTGACCTCGTGCCTTGCTGTCTGTGTCATGTGTAGCAGAGGAGGTCCAAAAGGAAAGTGTAGTAATCATGTGATTGATGAGAAGTACAGGGTGAAGTTGGAATTTAAAAGGAAATGGAAAAATTTAACGCAGGATTGTTATGTTATTTAGCAAAAGAGGACAAAGAGAAGCCAAGACAAATCCAATCCTTCTGAAATGCCATACACTTTGTTGGGAGCAATGACAACACTGGATTCTTTCAGTGGCATTTGTCACTGTCAGAGGCAGGTCAGCAGACTGGATGGAGCCAATTGAGATCCATTAGGACAATGACTAAGCCCCTAGGGACCAAAATACTCTTAGGGTTGCTTTGTATACACTTGTTGTAAGGCCAGCCTGTGCTGGGCACTGGCAAGGTACTGGTCTGTCTTTTATATAAATGATCAACCTGCTGAAAACTGAAACAGTGTTTTTGTATTCCTAATTCACTTTGAATAGACATCATCTGTTTACCTTCTTCATTTTGTGGATCTGGTGCATTCAGGCTCCTGCATTTCAGTTCTCTGACAGGCTGTGCACCTCTTGATGTGGGATCATAAATAGCATTAAATTTTTACATGTTAGTGCTTTAATTCTTAAAAATATTTCTTAGAATTAATAGTTATTAACTATTAATAATTATTAATTCTTATTAGAATAGAAATAGTTCTGGTTTTGGTTTTTTTGTGGGTTTATGTGAGCTTGCCTGAATGAGAAACAGAGTCAACACTTCCTTTTTGATGCTGCTTCTGGTTTGGTTATATTGCAGGAACCTGAGTTCAGGTGGCATTTTCAAGGTATAAGCTTATCCAAAGGTGAGGTAGGTAAAGAGTTGCTGCCATGGGTTCTAAGTGATCAGAGCTGCTATAGGCAGCTGTAATTGAAGTGTTTAGTCTTTGCTAAATATGGTTATTACCTGAGGGTGCTTGAAATACTGTTTGCATTTTTTATGGTCATTGGATTCTCCTGATTACCAGATGTAATAGACTTTTTATGCTACAATGCAACTGTTGAACATTTTAATTGGAATGCCATGTCAAATTTTTAAATTAAAAATCAAATACTCAAAGCACCAACGCTTTTTTGATTACTAAAATTAAAACCTAATTGAATTCTCCCACCAAAAAATATCCTGTGGAAATTTAATTAGAGAAGTGTAAAAGAGCTGATTTTAAAAACATATTATTTTTTAATTAGGAAAAATCGAAAAGACAAATTAGTAAGTTTTAAATTTTTCAAAATATCAATATGGAGATTCTAGTTAGCACATTAAAGAGGAGACCCAAGGCCTACCTTCCTAAATAACTGTATTTCACAGGGCTTGAGACTTACCCGAGTAAAATAAAGTGATGAGTACCCACTTCTGTTGTGGATCCTCACAAAAACCCTACATAAAATATCAGCACATTAGAAGACTACAATGAAAAGTTAAAGTGGCTCTGAATGAATACCTGGAGTAGGGTGCAAAGAGAGAGGCTAGCTGGTTATTTACAGTGTGCAGGGCACATCCTTGTCTTCAGGGACAGGTTGAGTGGCAGGAGAGCTCTGCAGTGGAGCTCTTGGTTGGATTGGATCCCATCCCAGGGTTTTGCCCCGCCAGTGCACTGCAGGATGCCTGACTCCAGGCTCTGCATTGCAGGGCAGGCACACTGCACTGCTCTGTGCTGCCCTGCTTTTGTGTGATTGACCATTGCACACCCAGGAACATTCACACAGCTTTAATAAGGGTGAAGAAATCATTGACAGCCTAGGTGGGCTCAGTTTGGCCTTGTCAGGACATTTCCATTTCCCATTGATTTTGGCTGTTTGTGGTTGCACGCCAAGTGTCAGAGTTAGTGAATTAGAACAGGTGACAAGGGCCCTTGGGAAGGCACAACACCATCATTAGGTAGATGGGAAATGATTGCAGCTCCACTTCTTCCTTAATCATTTTTCTTTCTTAAAAATGTGCCTTGCACAAACTAACTCTCTATTTTGTGGCTCTGTGTAATTTCATGATACAGCAGTTAGGAGATAATTTGATTTAAAGAAAAAAAAATAGAAATACTAACTACAGCTCTCTGGAGACTCACTGCTTAATGATATGCACTTAAAAGTGGAGGCAATAACAAAATGAAGAGGAACAGTGCCTGCAGGGTTCGTTCAGATCTGGGTTATCTCACTCTCTCACAGCTGAAGGCAGGGCAGCATGTGACACTCACTCACAACTTGCACTCCTGAGCCCGAGGAGCTGGGGGAGACCTACCTGAGCAGACCCTGCAGGGCCTGGGCTGACTTCACAACTCTCCACATCATCCTCCTGTGTTCATGACCTGGAGCATGGTGCCAGTCCCAATGATTACTCACTTTTATCTTGGAAAGCCTTTCCTGGCTTTGAGAACAAAGAAGGAATCTGCTCACGGCTGAGATGCTCAGCTGGGAAAGGGAAACTGAAACAAGAAACCTGTTTGGGTTTTTAAAATCATTTTTCCTAGACACAAAAGTACAAAATAAGGTTATTTCTATCCCTGTTGTTCACTTAAACTGGAGAAATACTATTCTTGCTGGTTAGTCTGGTGCTAATGGCATCTGTCTTGTAAAAAGATGAGGTGGGAGAGTTTAAAATGTGAGTTCAAAATTTTCCTCTCCCTTTTCCTGGATGAGTGCTTTAACCATCTCATATACTAAAGGGATTGTAGACTGTCTCTCAGCAATCCTATACCAAGGTAAATTTAAGCAGAAGGTGCATCCCATCTTCTTTATGAAGACTGTACTATGCAGGTAACAATGTGTGGTTTCTGACTACTTAGAGGGGATTTTTTCCCCCTAGAATCTGAGTTTGGTGCCAGAACACAAATTATATTCCAGGTTCTGGTAGCAAAGGGGCTACAGGAGTGGCTTCTGTGAGAAGGTGCTGGAATTTTCCCCGTATCCAACAGAGTCACTGCCAGGAGGTTCCAGGAGCTGCTGCTGACTGAGGTGATCAGAGGTGGTGAGGGCCTGGAGGGGCATCCCCACCCAGGAGGAGTCTTCATGCACACTCCAAAAGGAATATGATGGAAGGGCTTGATTTGAGAGTGGGACAGTGGGACTGGGTTTTTATAGGGACTGACTGTCATTGATAGGTCTCTAGGTCAGCTGGGCATTTTTAGATAAGAGTATTTTACCGTATCTGCCTCATCTTTACATCACTACCAGGATGTTTAAGTTTGGGGTTAATGAGTCACAGAGGTTTTGGCATAATTCAGCACCAAACCAGCCTGACACACCCTCTCTCATCCCACCACTGATAGCCTTGCCAGCAGGACATTGTGTGAGTTACATTCCAGGCAGAACATCCTGCTGCACAGGGGAAGAGCTTCCCACCCTGTGCCGGTTTGGACACAAATCCAGGAGGAAACAACCCGAAAGGGAATCTCTCTCTTCTCTCCTGCCAGCCAAGCAAGGAGGTCCCGGCAGCACCCACCCCTCACGGGTTCGGGAAAAGAATTTCTCAAACAAAAGTGAAAAAACCCTGTTTATTTAACAAAGAGAGTTCCCCCTCCCATCCCAGAGGTGGAGGTCGGTGGATTTCCCACAGTTCTCTCACGTGTCCCAGGCCTAAGGCCTCAGCAGAGCCGGGCCCCGCCAGGTGTGAGGCAGAGTCCTAAACGAGCGTCCCGGAGATGGTAAGCTGGTCTGGGATGAAGAAATAAGCCAAAAACCGTCCAAGAAGGAGCAGAAGCCACAGAGGCAGATCTCTGTCCCTCTCCAGCCGACAGCTGAAAGGAAAGGTTGAGAGCAACCCCTCCTCCTCTGCTACCAGCAGAGAGAAAAAAAGTCTCCAGCTGGGTAAAAATCTGTAAACATTCCGGCTGCAAGGTCAAGTGAGCCACTTTGGAGAGTCCTCCCGGCTGCAGTCTGAAGGCACAAAAAAACCTTCCAGCAGGCGATGGGGAATACAGGACTGTCACAGAATCACCCCACAACACACCCTGAGCAGGGAGCAGCACCAAAGGAGCGTGTGATGAAGTGACCATAAATGCCATTCCTTCCTTCCTCCCTGCCTCCACTTGCTCAGGGCAGGGAGGGGCACAAGGCAGAGAACTAGAAATAAAGTTAAGTCTGGGAAGGAGGGAGGGGTAGGGGGAAGATGTGTTTTAGGAGTGCTTTTACTTCCCATAATCCTACTCTGATTTTGATTAGTGATAAATTCAATTATTTTTTCCAAGTGGGGTCTATTTGCCCATGATGGTAAATGTTGAGTTGTCTCTCCCCACCCTTATCTCAATTAATGAGCTTTCATTATATTTTCTCTCTCCTGTCCTGTTGAGCAGGGCAGTAATAGAGCAACTTTGGAGGGCACCTGGCACCCAGGTCAAACCACCACACCACCTCTGTCCCTAAGCCTTTTAACAGAAGTGAAAGTCACACTCACTGGAACCCCATAAAATGCAAACTCTCAGGCTTAGGAGAAATGGTCAAAAATACTGTGAAGTAACATGGTAATTCTGCAATCTATACCCTTCCCATGGTAATTTAATAGGCTCATAAGCACTTGAAAATGAAGGAAAGAAGGTGTGATTTGGTTATCATGTAGGCTAATGAAGATTCCTTTTCTTCAGATGTAATTTTGGAAGGCACTTGCAATCAAACAATTTTGTCATCTTTCATTTCATTTCCTATTGCATACTTAGGCAATCTGCTCTCTATAAGCAGTTATTACAGCAACCTATTTGTTTTCCACTTATATCTAATAACAGTTTACTCATTCCTCAAAGATCTATACTTATTTTCATTTTTTATAACGAAATGAGAAGCAGAAAGTCTTTTCAGAAAAGTAGCTTTTAAACAAATGTGAAAATCAAGAAGGACTAAAGGCTGGGGAAAGCCTTTGACATTCAGATATTACTATCAGAATGGAAAAATGAATGAATTTAAAGAGTTTGTGTGGTAGACACTTGGTTTACCTTGGTGCAAGCACTTGCCTACTAGATAGTAATTCAAGATATTAATGGTTTCTGTTTACTTGCTATTGCCTTCACAGCTGAGCCTTGTTAACATGCAAAGTCAGCCAAATTAGTTCAAAGAGCTCTCAGATCTTCAAGGACATGTCTGTCTGCCCCTTTTCTGTGTTTCATTTTGTTAAACTCAAATTAAAAAGAAAACAAAAAACAAACAGCACTGAAACCCAAACAAACAAGAAACCCCACAGGAACAATATATGTTTGTATGAAACTAAAATCTGTTGTTAGATAAAAATCAGTGTGATCCATATGAATCAAATTTGGCAATCACTATCAGGAGGAGAGAAGGTTTGCAGCTCCCCAACTTTCTACCCCAAAGAACAAAACACACAGCCCTTGTTCTCTGAGATTATTGAGTTACTGCCCAGTGCACCTCATTCCTTCAGGAATCAGGATGCTGATAAGACCAGTAATTCATCTGATCCCACATTGCAAATCTTGTATGGCCAGCCCTGAAAGCATGGAAACATCAATACAGAGAAGAAAAAAAAACCTACACATGGAAGAAGTTTAGAAGTGAAAAAGCATCTGCAAGCCACGCACTGGAAAAATCCTCCCTTAAAGAAGAAAGTTAAACAGCAGCAGGTGAAGGATGCAGGAAAATGTGTNACCTTCCAGCAGGCGATGGGGAATACAGGACTGTCACAGAATCACCCCACAACACACCCTGAGCAGGGAGCAGCACCAAAGGAGCGTGTGATGAAGTGACCATAAATGCCATTCCTTCCTTCCTCCCTGCCTCCACTTGCTCAGGGCAGGGAGGGGCACAAGGCAGAGAACTAGAAATAAAGTTAAGTCTGGGAAGGAGGGAGGGGTAGGGGGAAGATGTGTTTTAGGAGTGCTTTTACTTCCCATAATCCTACTCTGATTTTGATTAGTGATAAATTCAATTATTTTTTCCAAGTGGGGTCTATTTGCCCATGATGGTAAATGTTGAGTTGTCTCTCCCCACCCTTATCTCAATTAATGAGCTTTCATTATATTTTCTCTCTCCTGTCCTGTTGAGCAGGGCAGTAATAGAGCAACTTTGGAGGGCACCTGGCACCCAGGTCAAACCACCACACCACCTCTGTCCCTAAGCCTTTTAACAGAAGTGAAAGTCACACTCACTGGAACCCCATAAAATGCAAACTCTCAGGCTTAGGAGAAATGGTCAAAAATACTGTGAAGTAACATGGTAATTCTGCAATCTATACCCTTCCCATGGTAATTTAATAGGCTCATAAGCACTTGAAAATGAAGGAAAGAAGGTGTGATTTGGTTATCATGTAGGCTAATGAAGATTCCTTTTCTTCAGATGTAATTTTGGAAGGCACTTGCAATCAAACAATTTTGTCATCTTTCATTTCATTTCCTATTGCATACTTAGGCAATCTGCTCTCTATAAGCAGTTATTACAGCAACCTATTTGTTTTCCACTTATATCTAATAACAGTTTACTCATTCCTCAAAGATCTATACTTATTTTCATTTTTTATAACGAAATGAGAAGCAGAAAGTCTTTTCAGAAAAGTAGCTTTTAAACAAATGTGAAAATCAAGAAGGACTAAAGGCTGGGGAAAGCCTTTGACATTCAGATATTACTATCAGAATGGAAAAATGAATGAATTTAAAGAGTTTGTGTGGTAGACACTTGGTTTACCTTGGTGCAAGCACTTGCCTACTAGATAGTAATTCAAGATATTAATGGTTTCTGTTTACTTGCTATTGCCTTCACAGCTGAGCCTTGTTAACATGCAAAGTCAGCCAAATTAGTTCAAAGAGCTCTCAGATCTTCAAGGACATGTCTGTCTGCCCCTTTTCTGTGTTTCATTTTGTTAAACTCAAATTAAAAAGAAAACAAAAAACAAACAGCACTGAAACCCAAACAAACAAGAAACCCCACAGGAACAATATATGTTTGTATGAAACTAAAATCTGTTGTTAGATAAAAATCAGTGTGATCCATATGAATCAAATTTGGCAATCACTATCAGGAGGAGAGAAGGTTTGCAGCTCCCCAACTTTCTACCCCAAAGAACAAAACACACAGCCCTTGTTCTCTGAGATTATTGAGTTACTGCCCAGTGCACCTCATTCCTTCAGGAATCAGGATGCTGATAAGACCAGTAATTCATCTGATCCCACATTGCAAATCTTGTATGGCCAGCCCTGAAAGCATGGAAACATCAATACAGAGAAGAAAAAAAAACCTACACATGGAAGAAGTTTAGAAGTGAAAAAGCATCTGCAAGCCACGCACTGGAAAAATCCTCCCTTAAAGAAGAAAGTTAAACAGCAGCAGGTGAAGGATGCAGGAAAATGTGTGAATTTGGACACTGGCTCAACATGAGAGTCCTTTAGCAACCTTGGCCCCAGACATTTGGAGCCATACTGATAGTCTGGTGTGATTGTGCCATATTTCAGTCTCTCTTCTCTGGGTAGCACCATCAGAGGACATCTGCTAATGCAAGATTAAATCTCAGGTCATACTGGACCCCTCTGTGTGATGTGAGCTAACTTGCAGGTGAATACTTTGAAATTACATGGTCAAATCAGTCAAGTTTGGTAACAGGCTGTTCTCAGCAGATACTGGTCAGAGTGACTTGCAGTGTCTGAAAAGGTTTGGGAGGATAGAGTTTGAACCAAAATGAGTTAGGCAGAAAGCTATTGATCAGTTTCCTTCACATTATCTTAATTTGATGTTTGTGTAACGAAGGGTGATTTGTAATAGACTAATAGGAAGACAGGATTGTTGAAACAAAAATTTCCAGCTGAAATAAAGCAATGCAATTATAGATTGCTGGGTTGATGTAATAATCTTTCATTTCAGAATAGCTGAGTTCTGCACCCCAAGTGTAGCCCTCTAGCAGATGCTTCTGGCAGCAACATGAGCCCTGTTTCCATCTGTCTAAAGTACAAATGCTGGCAAAACATAGGTTTTGGGTGGAAAAGAAATAATTTTTTTGAAAGAGATATTTATTTCCTGAAATAGGGGAAACTAGGAATTTATTTATTCGTTCAGGCTACAGCAAAGGAACATCTTTTGAATTCCTTCCACTGTCCACTGTCCAAAGAATTCCTTTGCACTGTCCACAGGGATGTTGGGATTTATTTAGAAAAAAAGAAACCAAATAAACAAACAAGGTGATACGTACATATTTACCTACTAGCAAATCCAAATAATACATTGTGATGCTTTCAACATTGGAAAAAAATAACTATATGAATTCTTAAAATTCCAAACTGTTAGATCTCACTAAAAATTTAAGTATCACCCTAAAACCAGCTCCCGATTGTCCATCGTTCTGTCTGTAAGGCAGAGATTACTGCATCTGTCTGGGATATACAAAATTTTGTGCCTTATGTTTCTGAGAAATATTTAAGTTACAGATCTGATTTCTCTGCCAAAGGCTATTTTCTTCTTACTTTCTCCCACTGAAATCAAAGACAGTCTGGGTTTGATATCTGACTCTGCCAGATGTGGTGCAAAGTATAGCAGCAGAAACACACAGCTCCTGCTTTTATTCAGGATGTCCTGTAGGCAAGACAGAACTTTCTAGCCTTGTCCTATAGAACTTTTTGTCCTAAGGCTGAAAAAACAAATTCCAGAGATTTCTGAATATCAAAAATTTAATGATTTATTCTTTCAATTTGAAAATACTGTTCCTCAAACCCTAAAGAGTTCCCTTCATCCCAGAAATGAATAACCTCCCCCTACTGAAAAAACATCTAAAATTTCCCATCTACCAAACCATGGGGTAGATGCTCAGCTTTATGCTGGAGGAAAAATGAGTTATACTGAGGTTAATTCCCTTCTTTTGACTACATAGAGGTAAATCTGTGATTAATTTCTTTCAGTGGAGCTGAGCTTTGAGCATGAGGCTGACCCTATTGCAGTGGCTCAGCTGATGTTCTAAAAGCCTAGCATGTGCAGGAGTGCACTGACACTGGAACCACTGGATAATGGAAGAGGTGAAAGATAAGAAAATCTTGAGCTAATCCTGAAATCTTAAAAAATTGTATCCCAAAATGTGCTTGCTGAACACAGTATGGAACAGTCTCATAGCTCCATTGTATAATAGACACCTCACAATAAATAAATTGAGAGTCAAGCAGTGAAGAAGAGTGATCTTGCAGGAGCTGTAAATACAGACAGGAGCCAATGGTTTGTAACCTGATCTTCCTTCTGTTCTCCACTCTGGTGGGGCCACACCTCGAGTGCTGTGCCCAGTTCTGGGTCCCTCGATTTGGGAAGGACAGGGAGGTGCTGGAAGGTGTCCAAAGAAGGGAACAGAGCTGGTGAAGGGTCTGGAGCACAAGTTTTATGAGGAGCAGCTGATGGAGCTGGAGGTGTTTAGTCTGGAGAAAAGGAGGCTCAGGGAGGGATTTATTGCTCTCTACAACTCCCTGAAAGGAGGCTGTAGCCATTTGAGTATTGGTATTTTTCCCAAGTAAGAAGTGATAGAATCAGAAGAAATGGCCTCAAGTTGTGCCAGGGGAGGTTTAGATTTGATATTACAAAAAAAAAATAACCTCACCTAAAGGGTTGTCAAGCATTGGAACAGGCTGCCTGGGGAAGTGTTGAAGTCATCATCCCTGGAGATAATTAAGAGATGTGTAGAGATGGCACTTAGAGACATGGTTTAGTGGTAGATACAGCAGTGCTGGGTTAATGGTTGGAACTGATGATCTTAAAGGTCTTGTCCAGCCAAAATGGTGATTCTGTAATTCTGAGAGGCCCTGACACACATTCAGTGTTTACTTATCAAGTTGCAAATCACTGTTAATGCATGCTGGGCCTAGCTCTACACAATGGGGTTACTGAGGCAGTAACAATTTTTAATTGCACAGGGCTAAGTTAGGGATTGACTGTGTGGTGGTACCAAAGCAGTATTTCATTATGCTCCCATCAGTTCCCATGCTGGGTAGGAGCTTAATACTGAACAGAGAAGGGTGAGGGGATCATGGCAAATGGAGTGTGGACCTGGGACCAGATATGGACTCAGGACATGAAGCAGGTAAAAGGGGATAGTGAAGGAAGGTGATGCCTCACTGACAAGACCCCAGTCTTGCACAAGAAGACCAGTTTCTAACTTTTATTGAAATAAGTGATAGCAAGTGATAGTTACAGGTGCAGTTGTAATGCTTGAGAAAGGGCCAAAACAGAGAGGAGGATAATAATACTTTTGAAGCTTATCTTTTGGATTCAGGCACTTTGTTTTCCAGAGTGACTTGCACCACTGCCCTGGCTTTACTGGGGGCTTTCATGAAACTGCTGACATGCACCTTTAAGCAACTATGCATTATATGATCTCTCTTCTTTGCTACCCAGAGAGCTTTCAGACTTGGTCCTGACCCCAAAAACTTTCATGGGAATAAGGGATCTTCCCATTAATTCCAGTGGGCTGCATCAGGCTTTCCATGGAATTAGAAGGGCAAATGGCAGCCTGTAACCACTGGCTCTGTGAGGTTGCTGTCCCTGACTCCTCCCAGCTGCTGGGCATGGAGCTCCCTCAGGGCTGGCTCTGACTCCCTTCCATTGCTCTGGCACTGCACACATTTGCAGCAGGAGTTCAGTCTCAGCTTGCTTCCTCCCCCTCCCTCCTATTTGCCAAAAATGTGCCAGTTACAGAACAAAGGAATTATCAGAGGGGCGTTTTGGCTGCAGAGCTGCAGAGCCCAGCAATTACCTGCTGCTCTCGCCGTGCCTGTGCTTTCTGTCATGTTCCATTTCACATTTGCATAGCTCTGTGTATTTGCTCTTTCATCACTGCTGTACACAAGCTGTAATCAGTTCATTTTATGGCTGTCTTCAGCTAAATTCTTTGTTGATTTTAACATGACAGAAGTTGAAAAGATTACATATTATAAATAGATAATTAATATATCAGCACAGCTTGTTGCTCTCTGTCTCTCCATCTCTTTAGGAGAATCAGTTTTAATGTTTCCTCTGCCTTTCTGTCCTCCACGTAGATTGTCTGAGAATTAGAATAAAGCTTGACAGCTTGATTAAAATTTCACCTGATATATTTCTCTTTCCATAGTGGATTCCTCTGTTTTGAATAAATGGGTCACGTGTAAAAAATGAAATCACAGATAATTTCCAAGTAGAGTAATTTTTTCCTAATTATATTTATTTTTTTTTGTTTAGTTTTGGTCATAGCTTCGGGATATGTTTATATTCTGGGTTTTTCATTAAACTATACATGATCATTTCATAACAGTGGTGAAATTATCTTCTGAATGTCATTTGGGGAAGAGATGTACCATTTTCATCTTTTGAATTGTAAGCTGAGGCACTAGGTTGATTCACTTCTAGATGAGTTTAGAATTAAACTCCTGCTTCCTGAGACCTCAGTCATCTCCTGAACATCCTTCTACTCCCAAATCACAATATTCATAGCTAGCACACTAGAGAGCATCAGCTTTGTGAAGTCTTAATAATTGTTCCATAGATAAAGTAAATTTAACCTCTTAAGTCTGCTTCTCTTATCTACTATCCATAAATCTCTTAGAAGTATTTGAGGGATCCTGAGGTCTTGTGGCCATAGTATGGAAAATTAATGCAACAAAAGACATTTTCTGAGGTTCACAAAGACTTTTTTGCAGCTTCAAATAGAGAGAAGATATAATGCATAAATCTGAGAAGTAGAAAACAGGACAGAGATATCTCTTCACCCTTTTTATAACTCAGAAGTCAGGTCACTTTGTCCATTCTGTGCTTGTCAATGTGAAAGTTTATTTCTTTTTCATGCACTGGTTTGGGAACAGTTACTTGTTTGTGGCAGGAGTAACTTCCAGGGTATTTTAGAGAACCAAGAGGGAGCAGGGGGACCTTAAAGTGCCTGGGGCACTGAGGATATATGCTGGGGTAGGTTTATCAGGACCTATGAATCCAAGCCACATCATAAAATCTTTGTCTGACTAAGATCTATTAAACAAATACCCTTTGGCTGAAAAATCAAACGTGGATCAGTGGCTGGACACTGACAGTACAATCTATGGGGTGGGGAACCCTAAATCTGTGGGATGGGGAACCACAGCTGTATTTCCCTGACTAGTGAAGGTGTTTGGGGAAGGGGTCCCAGCACCATTTGTGATGCTATCCTTATCTTTATCCTTATCCTTCCCTGCACAGGGTTCAGGAGGTACCTTGCAGAGACCCAAAAGGCCATGCCTGACCTTATCCTTAGCCAGCTTTTCCTCCTGCTGGAATCTCATTGAATTCAGCTGAGGCATAAGTGAAACAGAAGTTTTTTTCTCAGTTCATATTTCCTTGCAGTTCATATTTCCTTGCATATTTCCAACACCCAAAGATAGAACAAAACTGCATGACAAGGACTACAGCTGAAGAGTTCTACACAGAATAACAGAAAAGGGATTTCAGTAGGGGAAGTATCAATACCTGAGGAAAGTTAGCAGAGAAGCTGACTGTCATGTGTTTTCCTTCACACATAACAGGATTCCCAAGCCAAAGCTTTCACCATCCTAAGCAGTTGTCAGAGGTAAATGTCATTTGAATTGTCAGGATTTAGTTTCAACTGACTAATTTTCTCCTTCTGAGAAGTCAGATTCTGTCCAGAATTACAACCTGGCTAAGTCTCCTTTCAGTGGTGCAGTAGCTGAATAACAGTGAGGATGCACTGACCTAACACACTGTGCCCACAGAGTGTTTTGGGTACAATGTCAGCACTATTCACACACAGCCTGACCTCAACCTTTCTAAAAGTCCATACATAACATTCCCATTTGTAGCACTTGAAGTGAGTGCAAATGTATTTTATTTTGCTGGTAGATCCCTTATATACCATCAAGTGATATAGAATGCCCAGTGTACATTATGATCAGTCTTGGTAGATTTTAATTATATTTTGTGGCAGTTTTTCGAGGATTCTTCTTTAACAAGAAATTTTTTAGACTCCAAATGCACCACTTAGCTGTATAAAAGCACACTGTATGAATTCCTGGTTTAAGAAAAGAATCCCTAAATGCTGCTGCATAATATCACTCATGAGACACTTTGGAAACTTTCTTTTCTCTTTAATGAGAAAAGCATTTCAAAAAGAATCTCCTGAAAAGAGCCTGCATTTGTTGCTAATGCTTTTGGCCTCTGTTAACTATTCTGCAAATCTCTGATGCTCTGTAGTTCAATAAATGGGCAACCTTCTCTGTTTTGCATTTTGATTCTTTTGCCTTTAATGTAAGATAAAACAGCCAGCTTAGTAGGAAGAGAATTTCTAAAGATTCCTGGAAAAACAGAGGAAAAGGCAATAAATAATTTTCAGTAGTCATATTAAATACCATCAGGAAAGGCTTTTGATGGTTCTCAAGCACTTGTAAAATATGCTGAAAAGATGTGGTTAAAAAAAAAGCACAACAGCTTTTCTGGATGTGTTTTAAAAGTTCAGAGCTGTCCTTGCTGTACCAGGAGTCACAGTAATCATGAGAGTAAAATATTGCAGAGTAGTCCTTGAAAGTGCACCTCAAATTCTCAGTGCCCTTTACCTATTCTGCATTCAAAATGGAATTGAAGGCTAGCCTAGTCTATAGAACTGGTCAAAATTTGGAATTGTTCTTACAGAAGAAACTGAAATATTTTTACATTTCTTTTGTCTTAAATGAGGGAATGAAAAGTGCAAAATTTTGCATACAAGAAGAATGACATTTATTAAAAACATCAATTTGGAAATATGAAAAGACTTCATTGAAGCAGTTTGTTTAGAGAAGGTTGAAAACTTCATTTATAGTTCAGTATTTTACTTGGATAAAAGATACTGGTAAAGATGGAATGGAGAAACACAATAATAATTAAAATAAGGGACCCTGCTCACTTTGGAAATGAACACCACTGATAAATTCCCATTGAGTAAGTTTTATTGGGGCAGGACCATGTGAGAGCAGGGAAAACCGGGTCTGGCTATCTGGAAATGCATTCTCTAAAAATTCTGTGAACAATACAGATTATTTATACTTTATATTTGGAGAACATAAAGCATTGAAACACAAAGAATTGAAAATTGTACATGAAACACTCATCTTAGATGAAGTCTTCAGTCTGAGCTGTAGCTGATGCCCCTACAACAGGTGAGATGTTTCTTTTGGCATTACTTTCTTTTTAGAGGTAGTAAAATAAGATTTGCATGAATTGAGTTTGGGTTCTGTTGTTAACATGGCAAAAGATGGGCTCTTGCAGTATTTCATGTGCCCTTTCAAAAAAGGAGGACCCTGTTGTGCATTTCTGCAGGTCTCACCTGGTGGTCTCTGGAGCAAAGTGTCTCCTGGCAGCTCTCACCTGGGCCCCAGATGAGACTGGCCCAGAGCCTGCCTGGCTGTGACACCTCTGGCACTTTGGAGAGAGAGCCTGCCAGCCCTCCAGTCCTGCTGGGACCTGCAGCCTGGGACCATCAAGGCACAGGCAGGACACAGTGGCCTTAGAGAGCAGGATCTAGAGCTGGCAGGTGTCTTCCTGCTGAGAGGAGACACTTGTAACCCCACCCAGAGGTACTGGGAGAAGAGCAGGTTTGTTCTTCAGCCATGAGTTAAAGTTCCTGTAACATCCCTGTTCCTCCACTATGGGAAAATACAATACAGTAACAAATAACTCCAAAAGCTGATAGACCTCGTGGCACAGTCTACAGTATGGAAATGAAATTATTATTTATTTCCCCATTACATAGTCAAATTTAATTTAAAAATGTGCATGCTGCCATAGTAAGACTGGTAGCTGGTTAAAGAAGTATTAAATCTATGTGAAGTGTAAAATTGTGACACATTGCAGAGAATTCTACTGCAGCAGGAGCCCAGCATAGACAAGACTTGGTGCTCACTGCTGCTGTTTTGGTGAGGTAACAGGCAAACCATTGAGCTGACAGCATGGCATGTAAAAGATAATTAAGCCTTGTAATTAAGGAGATATTAAGTGCATAATCACATTTATTCATTTAATTAAGTTTGGCAAGTTTGTCCTGTGACGTTAGATATCAATTGCTAAAGATATACATTTACATTTAATAAGCATAATTTCTGACTTGCCTTATTTTGTTATTTGCCAAGTGAACACCTAGAGAGCCCTTTTAAATGGATTAAGCAGGAGTATAAGCTTAATGCATTACAAGAGCATAATGGTACTTTTATTGCTCATTAAATTTTGAGTTAATTATGTAGCAACCAGGTTTATGTTTTATTATATCAACCTCAATCCGTGGGCTCTTAGAAGAGGTCTAAGGGAAAGAAAACAACTTTAAAACATACTCTATGAGATGTCTTTCAAACGTATTTACTTTAGGAAACCCACAGGTAAGAGAAGACAGGCACCCAGTGCTGGGTTCCTCCATTCAGAGCTGAACATGGCACTTGGAACCTCCCATTAAAATGTGTCTTATTGTGGAACTTTCTCCTTTCTCAGGAAGAAGACCATATTTTCTTTCTTTTTCACCCCATTTTTATTATATTTTAATTCTTCTTTTTTTCTCTCCTATTTTTTTTCTTTTCTCTGAGCAGCTGAAATAATGAATTCCCTTGCTGTAGGGACCAGAATGACCTGGGTGAAATCTTCTTCTCAAAACAGCTACTGGACAGTTTGGTGTCTAAAGAACATTCCAGAAAAGGGACATAGGACCAGAAAAGAGCTTTTTGCCCTAATAATCTTCAGCATCTCTTCTGGAATAGGATGCCCTTCTCCCCTGTATAGAAGAAACTCTAAGTGGCTGAGTTGGTGTGTGGTTCATGTTCAGCCAGTAAAGGTTAATGGAGAACAATCTTTGCAGACTACTGAGATATGGGCATGAAAGAGAGAAATTCTGAAAAGGTTGGTCTCAGGGAAAACAGAGTGAGATCCTGACATCTAAACAGGGGCTCCCAGGTTAACTTTTCCCCCATTAATTTCATTAGGTTTTAGATCAAGTCATTGTGTGTTTCATTTGCTCTGAATTTCCTCAGACCATGTGAACCAGATGTGGAATATGGGATTTGAAATGAAGTTTCAGTGTCCTACACTCCTGGTGACTCTGGGCTTGGCAATGTTGCAGGATATCTGACAGAATCAAGCAGCTCTAGAAATTTGCTGTAGTAAAAGCTGCAGTGAAATTTAAAGAATATCCTCAATGAAAAAGTACATTTCTAATTTCCACACATAAACATTTATGGCTTCCTTTGTATAGCTGGAAAAGAAAGCACTCATTTTTAGAAATAAACTTCCCATGTGACTAATTAAATAAATTATTCAAGTGTGTGCAATTCAGTGATATTCCATGGGGATGTATTTTATGGGACAAGTATCTGGATAGATATATTTTCAGTTTAAAAGTCTCTAAATGTGCAAGACTAGACTAAATTCTTCTTTTTTGGCATTGAACTTCTGATTTCTAATTGTGATTGACTGCCTTTTTGAAACCTTTTCTCCTCATTTTAGACATCTATCTTTTTGGTGGAACACATAATAAACACAGTGACCTGAATTTCATTATTTCAAAAAAACCTTTGCCAGATGCTGTATGTAGCTGACAATACTGAGGGAGATTTTTCACAATGAAAAGCAAAATTATAAAGTCTCTTCCAACTATAAAATGTCATGTGAATGCTGAAAAAATCTTAATGATGCCCAGCACATGGAGTCCTCCCCATATAAGCTTTTGTTGGATTAACCTTCAATCCAGAATTTAATGTTATCTGATTAGGTGTGAACAGAATTTTCAATGAAGCAGAAAACAGGACACAGATGATAAAACAGTGAAGTTAAATAAAGATAAGGCAACTTTGTTGCAAAGCCAAAAAAATTCCATTTGAATAAATCCAGTGTAGCAATTTTAATCCTGCTAAACCAAATCTCTTGGAAATGTAACCAAAATCAATTTTTCTGTCTACAACTAATCTGGGGTTTGTTTTGTAAACAAAATCTTTTATAAGATTTTATTAGGTTCCCTGGAAATAATCTCTGAATTTATTCAAACCATATATGTATTATTGTGAATGGGATTCAAAGAGTGAAGCATTTCAAAATGCTTTTATCAACAAAGAAACACAATTGTTTTGACCTCCTCTCTGTAAGACCTTCCATCAAAGTGCTTGGCTTTGCCTCAGATTCCAGAATCACACCCAAGTACCACAGTCCACAAAGGAGAGTTTTTCTATGGATTGATTTGAAGGAGCCATGAATTCATTTGCAACCTGGGCAATAAAAGGGTATGATTGTACAATGAAATGCAGGGGAACCCTGGAGCAACCTCATGTCTGATACAAATTCCTTTAATAGTACCTATGATGTCAATTTATATCAACCAAGAATGTGACCATATCTTCCTTTAGGAAGGAAAAGTTTTACTTGCCAGAGGACAAGTGATTTCATGGGAAGGCTTTTTGGAATTGGCTCCACCTTGCAGCTCCCTCAGCTATCACAGGAATGAAAATGAGGTGGCAGAGGCTTGACCATTGCCTTGGTACCAAAGGAAGTCTCCTGCAAGTCTGCAGATGTGCCAGCCTGCTTCCTCCCCTCCTGCCAGACATGACTTCACTCAGCAACTTCCCATTTCTTTTGATGCCCTGAAGAATTTCTGGCAGGGGAACCATAAAATGAGTGAGCTTTCCTGCATCATCCTTTGTGGAATCCTCAGGGCCAGTACAATGATTATTATGGCTGTTGATGCCCTAATCACTCTGAAAAGGATCATGCCCTCCCTGAGCTCAGTCTCTGCATTGCAACCTTTGTGTTTCAGCCTGGCCCAGGCATCACTCAGGGAATTCTGTTCCCTAGGCCAGACTCGAGGACTGTGCCCACATCACCTGCCAGATCCTCTCCCTCATCTCCTCCAGCTCCTGTGACTGCACTGATGGACCCTCTCTGCACTGGCAGTGCACTCCTGGATAACTCTGCTGCCTTCTTCCACTTTCCTTGGCCCAGAACAGCAGCAAAAGAACCTTCCAGGTTAGGGACAATTTTCCAACGTTGTTTTTATTTCCTGAGCCTTGCTGCTTTGTTTTGATTATGTGAAGTTAAAGGGGGAAAAAACAATGACAGGAGAAGTTATGGTCATTCTGATTTTAATACCAGTATTGGAACAAGCAATACACAAATGGCAGAGGAGGAGCACAAAAATGGGAATGAGAGGAAGTGTTTCAAGGAGCTTAGCCACTTGTTCTGCTCAGGGACTGGATATGGTCTTGCTGATGGTTTTCAGACCACTTCAGTGCTCATGTCTCCTGAAGGCCTGGTTTTAAGTCTCCTGAAAATTTCTGTGTGTTTAAGATTGGTAGAATAGATGGGACATTGGAATGAATCTAGACCACATTATTTGTACATCCTGCTCTCTGCAAGTACTCCAAGACAGGGTTAGAATAATGACATTTTCACCTAAATCTTCTTTCTGATTTTAGTGTAGTGCAAGATCTGTTGTTCTGAATCGTTTTTTTAAAAGCTCTTCCCTGGACATACTTTCAGCTTAAGTCTTACACAATGATAAATAGAGGTCAGCTAGCAAACAGAATACTGTCAGCATTATTATCTCTTGGCAAAAAGGTGACTTCTTTGGCCAGCTGAAGTTTGTGTGACATGACTGGGCCATCCTTAAATAAATAATCTGTGGTTGGAAATAAAATCATCCTTGTAACACCTATAATTGTGTGGTCACAGCTCAAGACATTTTGGTTAGAAAAAGAAATTAATTTATTGAAAAGTGATAGGAAGGTGATTTTAAAATTCAACACATAAATATTCAGTTTAAATGGAAAGAGAGAGTGATCTGTCTGGCTGCTGCTGTTTCTAGATCAGGGACATTATTTGCATTCTTTATTTTGCTGATGCTGTTAAGCTCAGAAAGAATGTACTGTAATATTGAACTGATAAAATGCTTGGTACAAAATTGAGAAATTTTCACGGTGACTGGACAGCTGCTGACAAAAAATTACTTGGAGCAGAATATCAAATGTTCTGTGATAGCTTGTGGTAGGTGATGGGAGCTGCTCCCTGCCTCAGCATTTGCACACAGAACTGACAAACTGTCACTCATTTTTGCTGTTGTTCCCCCCATTTATCCTCACTTTTTTCACAGTTACTAAGTGGTTTTTAGCTGTGATGAACCCTGGTAAGACAATATATCACTTTGGGATCCCATTCTTTTCCTAAATCTTCACTAGTGGCATGGAGAAATCTACTTGCTTTTCTCTAGGTTTTCTGTTAATATTGCCAACTCTTCTTATCAAGGACCTGCTTTGCAGAGAAAGGAGTGAAGTCATGAGCCTGAACTGTAAGAATGTGTCACATTCAGATAGGATATGTTACCAAAGAAAGTAATTGCAAAGTGAAGGATGATTTCTCAGTCCCTAATCTCCACAGCTATGCCCAAGAGACTTTTATTTGTCCATATTTAGTCCTTAGCTGGTTGCCTGGCATGGTTTGCCCTGTACATACCAGCTGTGTCCATGGATAGAGCACGGAGCAGAGACAGCTCCACCTGTGGATGGTGCCGCCCTTTCCTGGGACGTGTTCACCCCTGAGCTGTCGGGTGCCACTGCCTTCAGGTGTTTGTGCTGTGCCTCGATTTTGGGAGGAGGCTTTGTGGATGGAAGGGCAGGAAAAAATACCAAGAGTAGTGGTGACAAGGAAGCTGGGTAGAAGTGCCCTTTGGCACCAGTGAGGGAGGCTGGTGGCAGCCTTGGAGCAGGCTGGGGCACTCAGGGAGTCAGGGCATGTGGAACATACCCAGAGCTCACAACAAGGCCTGCATCCTTCTGCAACTACCTCATCATTTGACAGCAAAATCCTGCACACTGTGTGTGATCCTGCCTACAGACTGGAGGAGCTGGATGGTTAAAATCTGTTGCCTTTGTGCAGCAAACTGCTCCATTTTGAGTAAACTGGGGCATATAAATTACAGGAAACTGAAATGATGATGATGAGGCCAAGTTGAATCCCTCTGCTTTTCCTCATCTTACAACATGAGGCTTGAAGGCAAAAATAATTCAGCAGTCTGAACTGAAAATGAATAACTGGAGAATGCTCTATAACATAGAATAAGGACTGAAAGGCATTCTGTTTTATTAGATTTTAAATCAAGTTTTCCATACAGTAGAGATACCAGTACTGCAAGTGAGTTTGGGGTTTTTTTGCTAACAGATTAGGATGGTTTACTTAACAAAGCAAGATTTTATTTTTTTTTTTAAAGAAAACATCACTGTACTGAAATTTCATGAAGAAACAACGAGTCAGCTGTGTACAAAGGAAGAGTTTCACTGAGCCCTGTGCACACTGGCAGAGGCAACAGGGATTCAGAAAACAGATCTTTGGCTGGTGCAGTTCTTGCAAGTAAAGTGTTAGGGCAGCAGGAAGATGCCCAAGTGCTGCTGAGATTTAGAACTGAACTGAGATTTAGAATACTGAACTGGAAACCTGCTGGACATGACATGAGAAATTGCTGGATATGACAAAGAGTAGTGTGAGAAGCTGACAAAATTTGTGGGCAGGTCCATGGAGGATGGCTGTATTGTGCAGGCAGTTAAGGGGAAGCTGTGCAAGAAACAGCAGAACTTCATCAAAAAATGGAATGAATGAGATTTTGAGTGGGTCAAATCTTGTAAGTCCAGTAGTAGGCAAATAACTGTACCAGTAATAATACATAGGAGGTACCAAATTTGGGTATGGATGTAGCAAAACTGGGTCCAATGCAGAATAATTATTTATGGGTTGTGGCTGGAGTTGAGAAATGGAGATATGTTTCAGAAATTCCAAGACTTGTCATTAGCTGCTGAAAGAAAACATGCACATACAAAATCAAAACCACCAAAGATTTAATTTGGGATTGGTCATTAATGCTAGGGTGATGTCACAGCACTTAATCAGCCTTTACTCTCTGAAAGCAATTTAAAACTTTCCGTTCTGCTTCAGGAGCTGAAGCACAGGTTGGGTGAGCACACTGCAACTTTTTTTTGAAATAAGGCTCCTGAAAGGAAAAGAAACAGTGAGGAAGACAACGAAGGGAAGTGTGCACAAGCAAGATTGTAGAAATAAACTCTGTGGGAGGAAATGAGGTTAAACTAGAGAGATTTTAATTTAGGCATGTCCCTAAATACCTTGTTTAATTGTACAGGACAAAGTCCAGGAAAATGTTCAAACATCTCAGTAACACAAACTCATGCTTCCATTTATCTCCTTTCAATCTGGCTTGTGTCTTTAAGTTTTTTCCATCTTCTGTAAAGGGCTCAACAGAACTGTCACATCTCCCCTCACAAGTGTTTTAGTTCTCTAAACAGATCCTGAAGTTTGAGGCTGCATGTGGCCAAAAATGCCTCTTCAAAATGCAGATTACTAGAGCAAGAGCTATGTTAAAGGACACAGGGTAAACTGTTGAAATTATGGCACATAGCTCATGATGGATTTTCTTTCTAGGAACCTAAGAGTTTAATCATGGAGTTAAAGTGTCACAATATAACATAGTATTTGAGGAAAATGAAAAATCTCTGGGTTTGTATGTTCAGGAGCTGATGAGGATATCTGTATGGAATATGTATGGCATTCATATTTTTATTGAAAGAAGAAGTAAATAGAGATGAATGTCATAGATTAATTACCGGATTCCATCTGATTATAAGGAGCAGCCACCTCTCCTGAAGTTGTTATCATGTCACATCTCATAACTGAAAGTTCAGGGTCTGTAAGACTGCTAAATTTCTAGAAGTGATATGGCTAATCTTTCCTCTAACATAAAATTAGGCATCCTCTAAGTTATGGAGTTAACAGGTTTGACGTTCTGAGATTGCCACCAGCAAAGATGTAAAACTCAAGTCACTGTAACCAGTGTTCACTAAACTACACTTTTCATGAGAGAGTAAGGACAGCAATCCCTGTTCCATTGCATATTGAAAGATTACTCCTGTTTGACTGCCTCACACTTCCATTGGGTGGACTGGTCTTCTTTTCTCCTCTGAAGCTCTCAGGCAGGGTTTCCATGTGCTGTTAAGCAATAATGCTCCTTCAAGCAGCGCATGAAACAGTCCCTGCTCTTGCTCTGTGAAGTGCTTTGGGGAAGGGAAGGGTTACACACAACTGAGGAATATTTGTGAACAGTGCCTTTGGTTTTGTGCTCCTCTTGCTCATCCTTTGAGCTGGCTTGGTTCAAAGCTGGTGGCTGTATTAGCCAGGCAGTTCTGCTGCTGCTTCACTGCTCCCCCAGAAGAGAAGCACCTGAAACAAAAGCCCATCATGAGTCCAAGGCCATGTGTGCAGTGTCTCTCCACTGACATGCTGACACATCAAAAACTCTCTGTGCTTTATCACTGCATGGACTCTACAAGAGAAATATTTGATTTGATCTAACAGGCAGTTGTATGAATTGACAGGTAAAACACATAAATCCTCCTGGGACACCCCTGTGCTTTGCTTTGAACTCTTTCAAGTCCCCGTTTATTCAGGTAGTTTGATCTAAACCTTCTTGTTTGTGTGTTGTCTGGAATCACTTACCTGTTTGTAATTCTTTGTTAAAAACACTTGTCTGCTTGGATTGATCATTGCCTCTTCCACTTATCTTTTATCTGTTTATATATCTGAACATTCTGGTGTATTTGCACTACAAAACCCAATGCAGAGATTGGTAAATTATCAATCAATGTCTTCAATAAGTGGCCTACAAATACCTGAGGCAAACCCATTTCATCCTCCCACAAAGAGGTCTTTTGTCTGCAGCATTTCATCAATAGCATCTAATTATGCTGAAATTTTTTCTTGGCCATTGTGTGGTTTGAGATCTGGATTTACAAATATCACATCAGTTATTAAGTACAAGAAAAAAATATCTCAGACATTCTTATTCCTAACCCAACCTTCTCCAAACCACCCCATGTAGTGAGCTGCCTGAAAGCTCACAACAGGATTGGGGATAAGATATTGGCACTAGGAGATAAGTGGGAAAAAATAATGTTGTCTGGACAAGATTAACCATCCATGACAGGTGACATAACAGTGTCACATTTAGGATGCAGTTCTTTTCTATTGTTGTACAGGTTTGAAGTATTTAACATATTTAACAAGCAGTTTTGCATCCATTTTGCCTTATCCCACTGATCATTGCCTTCATTATTTTGGCTGAGATGAGCAATTTTTCCCCTAGGTTCTCTTTCATTCAAAATGCTGATTGGTCTTCTGAAGCAAATTCATTGCAAATAATTGTGTAGATTCAACTCTTTCTGTGCAAGCCTGGGTGATGTAGCATTAGCTGCAATAGTTACAGTTGCTGCCTTACTCATTTTGGTGTTTAATATATTCACCATGCCTCTGTATTTCACACTGAAGGGCACCTTGCCTTGGAAACAGCCTCTGTGCTCTCAGATGAAAACTAGAATACAAGCAAGCAAACATAAAGCTGAAGAGACAGCTTCAAAAATTGCAGCTCCAAGAGCTTTTAAATAAAGACCAGGAAGGCACACTCATGTTACAGAAAACCACATTAAAACATACTAATTGCAGGCTACTCTTAGTCCTTGGACTTCCCCATGCCCACCAAGAGATTTTTCTCAATCAAGTCTTGTCTTATTTGATCACTCTATATTTCTTCTTGTCTTGCTAAAGGACCATTTATAGAAACAACAGATTTATCTGTGATTCAGTAGAGTTCAGCAAAACATTGGGCAATAATCAAAGTCCTCCTATGACAAAAGTCTTAAAGGGCTTTGCATTATTAACAGTTCAGCTCATGTCAGTGTTTACTTTGTTTTCAGAAATATCACTGGGTTTCCTCTTAAAATGACAACAAATAATGCTTTGAAAATAGCTTGCTTAATCAAAGGAGGTTTACCTGGATTTCTACAAGGACATTTAAGGACACTGCATATCCAAGCAATTTGTGCAAAAACAGGTTAGAAAAAAAATGCATTTACATGACTATCCCTTCTGCAATAAAAGATGGTTTCTGTGTTATTTCTCTCTCTTATTTTCTTTCCTTTTTTCTTCTTTTTTCTTTTTATCTTTTGTTTCTTTTTTCATTTTTTTTTCTGTTTTTCTTTTCTTTTCTGCATAACTTGTAAAACCAGCAGGCAGTCAGAAAGCCATTCTGCACACAACTTATTCTGTGTTCTGAGGGGAATGAGGTGCCAGGCTGCCATCCTGGGAATGTCCCCAGCAGACCCTGTGACAGTGGGTGAGAAGGCTTCAGCAGCAGTGTGTGGAAATGAGACCAGCTGATGCCCAGCAGACAAAATCAGCAGACAAGGAGCATGGCTTCAGTCATCCAGCACAGCACTTGCGTGGGAACATCCTCACTATGAAAACCAGATGGGTGCACAATTGTGAATTTCTCTGGACTGAAACACCCAACTGATCACTGCAGCACAGATAATTCAAGGACAACACCCTCTTCACAAAGGTGGTGCCTTGCTCAGAGGTCACGGCAGCTGCAGGCACTCCCTGCCACTGGCTCTCCCTGTTGCTGGATGAAAACCCCACGCCTCCCCTTGCTCTGGCCCTTGGCAAGCCCACTCCTCCCTCAGCCCCCAGCCCCTCACTCCCCCAGCAGCAGGATGCAGCCCAGCTCACCCCAATCTTGCAGTGTGGCCTGTTCAGCTCCTGTGGATAACCTGTTTAGGAGACAGAGGTAGGCTTTGGCCATGAATTTCACATCTTCTTTAGCAAAGAGCAAGGTTATTTTCTTTTGCACTCTGGAATCAATTAAGGAAAAAGACCAAACCCAAGCAAACAAGCACAAAGCAAAGCAAAGCACAGAAAAACTAAACAAACCCTGATTAATATTCCAGACCATCTATTTTATGGTTATAAAAAGCCTCTGTGCACATATTCACGCTCACAGTGTCCCAGGGAGCATTGGCGTTCAGCTCGCTAGAGGCCTGCATATAGATCATATTTCTCTTCAAAAGCAAAGTATGATTTTATTTTTCTTAGGCAATGCTAAGGAGTATTTATTGTTCTCCTGGAGAAAGAAGGGTATGTGTGTGTGTGTGTGAGATGTAAAGAGAGGATTCTGGAAAAACCCTGGTATGGTTAAACTAATGCTGCCGTGCATTGCAATGAAATGCCGTACTTGTGAAAGTATGTGACATTCAATCTCCAGCAAATTCATTGTTATTACTGTACATTGAATGTCAAATGAATTCATAATGGTGGTGGATTGAAGGTAAAATATTATCATGGGTTCTAACAATGCAGTTCCACTGGAAACTCACACCAGCCATTAGGGCAGTGGATGGCACTTTCAGAGCTGTGCTGACGGGATTTTTCAGTGCTCCTGTTAAATCTCTTATAAAAACAAATGGCTCGGGAATGGGAGCATAATCCAGAGCCACATGAGGTCAGTGTGGGTTTTTCCTTTCACATCAATAGGCTGAGGATCGAGTCTGCAGGGTGGAGAGGGGAGGAAGGAAGGAAACAATGTTAGAAGAGAAATCAGTGAAGAAAAACTCTCCATCACACTTCCCTTGGGTATTTTTTCATAACAGCTTTCTGGCTGGATTTAGCACTCTGTAAAGAGGAGAAAAAAACCCACAACAGCAACTTGCTACTGCAGGAAAAGGACAGGATGATGTTAAAATCCACTGCTTAGCACAGCTAGAGGATTTAATAAAATCTCTGCTTCCTTTTATTTGCTTATGCCCATCACGACTGAAACAGTCTTGGGGAGGCCTCTGGCAAGGAGAAACTGCTTTGTGGTGTGCATGGGCAGGGCCCTCTTGGGGCAGTTTCACCTGTGAAAAGGACTCTCCACGTGGGAGGAGAGCAGAATACCCAGTGGGGCTGTAAGAGGCCTTGACTCTGAGTGTGAAACTGTTTAGAATAAAGTTTATTCCTTTCTGCTGAAAAGCCAAGTCTGGTAGGTTATCCTAGATGATTTAGAGCAGTTTGCTCTTAGTGCATTATATCATCAAATGGAGTGGGAAATTATCTAGATTGCAGTGGAATGATTTTCTTCTTTGCTTAAGAATATGGATTGCCTCACATACTGCTGAAAAAAAATAGGCAAAATAGGCCCAAACAAAATTTTTACAATGTCTACTTTTCTTTCATCAGTCTATTCACTTGCTTTTAACAGTTTTTTCTCTCCTTTATCTACTGTCTCTATTTTTCCAGTGCCATTTTCCTTTTTCATACTTTTCCAGGGCAAGCACATGGACAGGCTTCTTATTTCCCCCTCTCCTTAACTCAAAGTTTTAAACATTTCCTTCCTAGTTTGTTCTCTGTCCCTTATTGATGTTCTCTGCCATCTCTTATTGTGGTTTTGTCTCTCAGCACTTCCTATCAATAAAAAATGAGTCACAAGTGGGAGAGAGCTTAGCTAGGCTGTGCAGTTTGAACAGATGACTCTATCAAGAACTGAATCATTGGCTCACTTTATATAATTCTCACACATCCTCCCTCTATTTGCTGCTTCAGGGGAAGGCCAAGCATTTAGAGACCAGCATTAGACTCCAGTTTTCCCTTCCAGGATGAAGACATCATCTGTGGCCTTGTTTCACTCAACTGTAAAAGCAGAGGGCCAGAATCTGCTCTCCATGGCATCCTGGTAAATCTGGAATTGCTTCCTTGTGAGGTTTATCCGTTGAGAAACAAGACAGAACTTAGCCTGGCAGTGAAGTAGATGGTGGAAGGCTTAGCACTCCTTCCTAGGATGGAAAAGGTGGGTGTACACTGCCAAGAAGTAGCTTTCTTATTGATTTAGTAAGTCCATCCTGGGGGTTAAGGATGTTTTTTCCTTTACAATATAAAACTAACCTCAGTCTGATGACCTGAGGCTTGATTGTTGAAAACAGGAAGCCCACTCAGCACTTCCAGACTTATGAACTATTTATAAACTTGCTAGAATAATCTATGGAAAGGAAATTCTTTGTACCTTTACCCCAGGTGGAATACTGTGCCTGCAGCTCTGTTGAAATTTTCATTCCCATCAAAGGTGTGTAGTCCATGTCCCATGCAAGTAGACTCATGAAATCTTGGCCCTGCTGAAGTCAGAGGGTATTTTGACATTGAAGGTGGAATTTCACCAGTGCTCACCAGAATGAAAAACCTCTGCCAACATATTACATCTAAGCAAAGAAGACATGAATGGACACTAGTTTAGTACTTAACTTTACTGTTGTCCCATGGCATGCATGGGAATTGCCATTGAATCATATAACATGGAGTGGTTTGGACTGGAAGGCTTGCAGATCATCTATTTTCCCTGCTGGGAAGGTTCCATGATCAGTCAGATCAAGGCTCTCCCAAATAAAACTGTCCTCAGCCCAGGCATTTATTCAATTACTTCAGAGAAAATTCAATCTTTCCTTGAACATTCTTAGAAATAGGTTTACAATAAGGAAGGGCCTGGCAAAGTGCTATACTTTAAACAAAAGACTGGGAATTTAGAAAAAAAATGGCTACAAACTGCAACAATAATGGATGAAAAGTTACCTTCCAGAAAATGTAAAATAAAACAAATTTATTGCCACGGCAGTCTGCTAAAAGCAAACCCCTTATTTTGTGCACCTGTGACACAGGTATGGACCTTCTGGGCTAGCAAGGTATTACATATTTACTCTACTAATGCAGTTGAGTGCAGTGACCCTCCATAAAGATCCAGTGACAAAATGTCAGGTGCAAGTTTGGACAAAATCCTTCCTTTGTTGATGAAAAATACAACAGCTTCCAGGATTCTGGCTATTTGTGGAAGAAGGCATGTGAAGTACAGAGAACTCTTTCAGTTGCTGTACTAAAAAAAATTAAGAGGCTTAGTGAGCCACAGTACCTGAAATGTTGAGTTTATAACAGCATTTCTCAAGCCATGTCATAGAAACAAATACCACAAGCAGTACTTTTGTCAGACAGGGAGTAAGGTCAGGATGTACTTGGATTTGAAACCCTCCAGGGAAAGTCAGGTTCTATAGGGAAGTCTTGACTCTCACTCTAGTGGAAGAACATGCCCTATAAATCTCTGTTCTGACAAGGTGAGCAAATACAGGCATTGGGGTCAGTTCTTTAGTGGGACTGTAAGCCAGTGCTAAAGAATGTGTGGCTGGAAACCACTGCAGGAGGATCAGAGCTACTGACTCCTTGCTTAAGACCCTTTTTTACTGAGATGCACTGACTGCTCTTTCCAAGTTGGGTTATTAAGGCACCTGTAGAAAGGACATTTTTCTCATACTATAAAATGGAAAAAACAAAATGTGAAGAATTGTAGCAACTTCCCAAAAATATTCTGTAGTGCAGCCCAGATCTTTTAAGTCTCACTCAAAAGCTCTCACCATGGGTGAGACATCTGTCCCTCTTCTTGCTGCAATGAGGAAATGTCCTTTCTGTACAGTTGCAAATTGTTTATAAAATATTGCTCCAGTGACCCTATGGTCTCACCCTTGGACCACTTCTGCCTGGACAGTTTAGACTGGGGAGGAAAATTCATGATTGTCATCTCTTAACCAAGATATATTTTTGAGTACAATAAACTGTAGGTTTTTGTATTTCATCATAGGAATTCAATTCAAACCCAAATAACTTCATATACTGGCTCACTGATTTCAGGCTGCTTCATCAAAATTATATAGCAGGTTCTAAATCCAAATTTTTGAGTACACATGGAGCCACTTTGAAAATCTGAGTATAGCAAGGCTTTTAATTCCCCCATGGGGCACATTTAGGTTAGACTAAAGGAGATTCTGAACCCAGCAGACTTTCCAGAGGGTTTGAGCTGATGTAATACTACCTCTCTGGCAAGCAAATTCATGTCAGAATGGCCAACCATTTACTATTATGTTCCCTGCCAGCCTTCAGAAATGTCACTCACACAAGCTCAGATTCCCTGTCAGCACTGTAAACTGCTGGTGGATATCTCCAAGGCAGTCACAGGGGACCTGAGACAATCAAGTTGCTGCAAC
The DNA here is from genome assembly GCA_013398075.1 of Notiomystis cincta. Taxonomy (NCBI): domain Eukaryota; kingdom Metazoa; phylum Chordata; class Aves; order Passeriformes; family Notiomystidae; genus Notiomystis; species Notiomystis cincta. The sequence continues at coordinate 402,231 of VZRX01006851.1, forward strand.
AGGAAGCCACATTTAAGCCTGTGCATATCTTTCACTACCGAGATGGACTTGCACCAGCTTTGGCTTGTACCCTAAAGTTTCTGGTCTCTTGGGTACCTCTGCCAGGTTTCCAAAAGACTGCTGTGGTCACTAATTATGTTTATTTTACTTATTGCCAAACTGGAGCGCTGCAGATGGCACTGGGAATGATGTGGGCGTGATAACTAGAGACTGGTGGTAGCAAACTTCTTTGGTTTTGTAGCATTTTCTTTCATTTCAATATAAAAAATATTTTTCTGCATGCTCTATATTTTTCTTTTTTATTGTTGCATGTTGACTTCTATTTTAGCCCTCTTACCATCTATACTATCTTATTCTCTGGAGAACAGAGAGGGAAGAAAATGTCAGAGCACTGAAGACCAGTTGCTGTAGAGAGTTCATTAAAATTTTGAAGTGAATCTCAGACTTTCCTTTTGACCTAGGTATTAATGATGCTGGTGGGAAATCAGCCATTCTTAACATTCCAGTATTTCTGATTTCTACTTCCCTTTGCTTTTTAAAAATAAAACAAGAAAGGCTACAGAAAGTCCAGCCAAAGCTCCACCAGGCTCCACTGACCATTATCTGGTCAGTGTTCACCAGCTCCTTGCACATGAACAGGGAGGGGAGAAATATTTGGGCCACTCTGATCTGTGTGTCCTGAGGGCTTTCTAGTTTTATGTTTCAGATCTGTGGCTCATACACCTTTTCCCTCTGTTTTTTTGTCTTCTGACAGCAACTGGCTTCTTTTTGTTTTCCCCTCCGAGGTCTTCCTTTTCTGGGGAGGTTTGTGAGGCTTCCTTAGGGCTGAGTGGCAGATGGATAAAACAGGCAATGGTGGTAGAAGATGTTATTTAGAGAGAGTGTGAGGGGCTGTCTGCAGCACTCCTAGCTGTGCACTGGCAGAGGAGAAGGACTGGTCAGCTCTTTATTTGCATTTAATAGCCATCAGTGGATTTTCCCACCAACTATTGATAGGTAGCACTTTCCATCCAGCCTCAAAGAACTGAACGAGTTCAGGCAGGCTGTTCAAGAAATTCATCATCCATCTGAAACATCAGCAATTTGATGTATTTACATATCTGAAAGCTGTAAGCCTCCTTGTCTAGCTCCAGATGGTGAAGCATGCTTAGATGCAGCAGATGTCTAACCACAGCTTTCCCACACAGCTCCCTGTTGCAGCCACCCCTGACCTGGTACCTGGAGTTCAGAGCAGTGCTGAAGCTGTAACTCCAGCTGATGAGCAGAATCCCAAATAGTCCAATGTGGGGCCACTAATCTTCCTACAAATCCAGCTAATGCAGAGGCCTCACCCTGCACCATTCCAGATCCCAAGCTGTTTCTAGATGCTAATGCAAGCCACTGAAATCTTCCCTGGGTTGTTGTCTGAACGCAGTGAGTGATTCCCGTATACAAATGGGTGGTTCCCTTCTTATACACTCAGCTGGGGTAACTGAGACACTGAAAACCATTTTTTTCTTGTATTTGTGTTGGAGTAGAGTCCAAGCTAACTTATATCACTTGTGTGCTTTCCTGTACAGCTCCAAAACCTAGCAGGGTGAAGGAAATGCTGCACTGAAGTGTGAAGGATGGTAAAGAAATGAAGTAATCTGCTACATTGCCCTTGGTTCTACAGAGAATGTGAGATTAATGAGGTTTTAAATCAACACAACACAGAGTTTTGTCTGTACATATGGATGGTGGATTGTGCAGTTAAAAGCTGTTTCTAATCCCTGCTACAAGTTACATTTCAGCTGTGCTTGATACATGACACATTTAGCAGATAGTCCTTCCTTATCAAAACAGCCCTGTCTGAAAGGCTCTGGGCTGGCCAGGGAGATGGCAAGATATTCCAAATGGGATTGCTACAGCAGGCCAGGCTGTTTCAGCAGCCAGCAACACCAACACAACACATCCTGATTAGAAGAGTGCAGCACATTTACAAGGATAGAAATGTCATCTCAGTTCTGTGATGTAGCTCACTGAGCTAAAGGGCACTTAGGAATGAAATACCAATTTGAAAAGATGGCTCTGATGTATGGTTTTATATTAACCACTGCTGTGGAAGACATGATCCTAACAATGCCCACTCTTGCCAGAATGGGACTGGGATTGCATGAGGGTTTGTAGTGTTACTGTGCTCTCCCTTTCCAGATAGATCCTCCAAGGATGGGCTTGATGGGGGGCTTAGTAAGGATTTTGAGACCTGGCTTGCACCAACACTTGTCACAACAAACATGCTTTCTATGGAAATGGAGACCACAAAAAAACCTGCTTTCTGTCATTCTTTCATGCCTGTGAAAGAGAGGCCTCAGTGCTTGTCTTTCTCACAGGGAGAACTGCAGATTTAATGCTGCACAATCAGTTAGCAGAAGCAAGATCAATCTTTTGGAAATCAGCCCAAAATTCTTATCTAGGGCAGAGTTCCTGTTGGACAGTTTCTGTTGGACTTTCCACTGAGCAAGGAGCACAGAGTCAGATACCAAATATTTGCACCTCACGTGACACTTCATGTCACAGTCAAGGAGAATAAAAACACAGGGTAAAGTCTTGATATTCAGCTCTTACAGTGAAATAATTGCAGCCATAGGCTCTTTGTGTGATATTGCAGAGAGACATTTACACTGCCCTTCACTCTTTAACTTTCCTAAACACCTAGCATCTTCCCTTATGAAGAGAAATCCAGCATTTTCCCTTCCAGGTGGAAGTACTGATTGTTTCCCAATCCTGACAGGGCAATTTCCAAGAGGGAAATATTTGGAGCCCAGCTGCCTTGTCCTGTCCTGCATCTTGGCTGGGGCTTGGCACTGCAACTATTACAGTGACCTTTCAGAGACAGATATGGTAGGAATGAGTTGTCAGCTGCCAGCAGATAATAAGAAACATGCAATTAGTTAAACCTGTATGCAGTGTGTAAGAATCAGACCACTCTGCCCACTGCTGCTGTTGGGTGACCAGTGACTCAGCACCAGCTGATTCTGTAGCTGGACCTTGAAAGCAATGGCACAAAGATAAGGTCCTTCTGCAACTACAACTGACTGACTTGCTGTGTGCCAACAGAATTGCTCAGAGTTAATCAGCCTGGCTGGAATCAGTGCTGGGGAATGACTGCCAGATTGACCAGCAATTCAACTTCAGGAAGTGCCTGACTTGCTCCCCCCTTGGTAGCCTTGGAGGCAAAACTTGACCTGAGCTTTCCAGGGATGGAGGCAAAATGAGTTTTTCTGCCTCAAGAGGTGTTTTGGTAGTGGGAAAGGCCAAAGAGAGAGATTACTTTTTTGAGTAGAAGATGGATGTGAAGTGGCTGGACATCCCTTTGCTTCCCAGAGTAGCCTCCACACCAGCATATCCCAGGTTTCCCCTCACCAACCAGCCAGGCAATACCAAAATTTGCTGTCTTGGGGCACAGAGTAACTTGCATCTGCCCAGGGGCTGACTCTACATCCCTGAGCAGCTGGTCCTTGGCAGTGGTTGACTTTGCACCAGCCTAGAAGCCCTTTAAGAGCCTGGAAAGGGTCTTCAGCAAGGTTCAAACACAGGAACACAGAGGGAAACACAGGAAAAATAAAAGGGACAAAGTTTTTGAGTAAATGATGTTTTGTCACTTGCTTGGGGGACCTGCTCTGCCCTTGACTGGCTGCTGAAAATCCCAGCTGATACAAATTCCCCATAATAATAATAAAAAAAAAAAAGGCTCTAACTCCCCAAATATGAGCCATCATACCCTTTGAACTCAACTGTGGTATATGGACAAACATGTCAGAGGCTGATCCTTTCTGAGTTGCCAGAAACTGAGAACACAAGCCTGTGGTATTTTGGGTGGGTTGTTCACGTGTAGCCTCCTGTTGCCCGAGTCACAGAGTCCCTGTACATACAACTGCTGAGGTGCACCCCTTCTGCAAGCTAAATAGAGGGCAGAACACTTCCTTATGAGCTGTGTGTTGATGCTGCAAGACACTGTGCCATTTGTAAGGGATTCTGTGTAAAGCTCCTCAATTGGCTGCTTCCAACAGCCAAGCAGCAAGGGAAAAATTCACTTGAGGCTTTTTCACTAGGTCAGGCAGAAAATAAAAAACCCCCCAAACCTCAATGTATCTGCAATACTTCAGAGATTCATATTCTCTTCAGTCTCCCTCACAAAAGTGAAACTTGGGAGGAGTAAATGTAAAGCAGCTTTACATTCTCCCAGCAGGATTTTCCTTGAGTTTGGGGGTGGAGCAAGCTGAATTTTCTAGACTTTTACTTTCCAAACCTGGCAAATAATGGTCCCACATCAACCTTATTTTATTTTTTTTTTCAAGACATATTTATTTATCGAGGCCAGATTATAAATGCTGGACCAGAGTACTGAGGATTTCAAGAGTATCTTGCTCTGGTCCTGATCTCTGCAGCATATTGAGCTTACATTATGATTTAAACTGAAAAATTTTATAACACCTTGAGACAGTTTGGTTTTTTCTGTAGAAAAGAAAAGGAAAAAAAAGTAGTAAATAAATAAAAAGGTGAGATAGCTACCCCTTTAATGGGATCTTGAAACACCTAATTGAAAGCATGTGGCCAAGTGAAGAGGGTCACTGAAGGACATTTACAGCTAAAAGTTTTGAATGGATGAGAAGAGTATGAAGAGGATAATAAAACAAGTGACAGAAGGAGAGGTTGGAATAATCAAGGTGAGAAAAAACTGCTTCTTAGGAGTGTTAGATGTGACAGTCATAAAGCAAAATCTAAATGTTTCTTGAGCTGAAACCTTAGGTGAATGACTCCAGCAGAGTCCATGAGAGTTCATGTGCCCTGGTTGTCAGTTCCTATAACCTGAAGGCAGAGTTCTGGCTAGCTGTAAAATCAAATAAATGTTCCTCTCTACCTTCCACAGGTATAAAGTTGGTGAGTTTGTTGAAAGCAGAGGACTTCACTTAGTGTCACACCAGAAATGACCCTGCCCTGGGATGTTCTGTTGTGGAACTACCAAAGAGGATGCTTTGCCTTCTCCTCCTATGGAAGAGGCATCCCATCCTTCCTATCCACCAAAAATAAGTGATCAGCAATATCCTGAATCCCAGCTAAGGCACAGGTCTCTGGCTTCTTCCATTAATCAAACTGCACACTGTATTTGGGAGGTTTAGCTGAACTCATTGAATGAACAGATATTTTTGACAGTAAATCATTTTGGTTCCCACAAGCATTTCACATGCAGTTTTATTTTAAGGTTGGTTGGCCAGCTCTAGTCAATGCTGAACAAACAAGCTGTCTCTCTCTCTGTAAACAGTATCAGGGATTTCCCTCTTCCACAATAACATAACACATGTACTGCGGGTGGAATTTTCCGTATTCCACCTGAAAATGATAATGTAATGTGATTTTCCACCAGAAAATGGAATCCTGAGTAGAAAACAAGGATTTTACTACTATTTTTGAACATCTGGGAACTTACTAGATGGCAGTGCTGGAACCCTATTTTTTTCCCCCTAATGCTGGACATCTTTGGATGAATCAGGAACAGAAACAATGCCAATCCTGTGGCATTTAATGAGGGTGAGGAAGTAATAAAGTCTCTTTCATTCTTCTGATAAAAAAAACATGTTTGTGAATATGATTCAAATTCCTTGTTTTGAATGGCTCTTTAGCTGCCTTGGGGGAGGGGAGATGGAACTGTTATAACAGGAGGGCTTTGATATATTTACTTAAGTCATTCAAGACATATTGGGCAGAACAGTTACACTTAAACTGTAGGTAAAAATAGTGGTAAGCATTTATTTTTACTTGACATTGAGTGTCTCTAAGCTCTTTCACAGACAGGCTGGGTGTCATCTGTGTCTCCTCTGGAACTACTGAATATACCATCTGAAACCCCTGCAGCATGAAGCACCAGTTACTCCTTTTCTGCCAGAAATGTAAGTGGAGCCACTGATGTAGCCACTGGGATATGTTCCAGTGCTTCCTAATAAAAGAGAGAAAACCAAGCTCTCAAGACATCTTGCTCCTGGGCTAACTTTGCTGCACCACACGATTTTCACATTTGCTGCAGAATGAATTAAATGATCCACATCGAACATCAACAACGGGAGTAACTCAATCTCCACTTTAAAGAGCTGGGAGAAGCCCACGCTTCTCTGGCTTCAGGCACTGATGGGAGATAGCAAGACTTGTAAACAAACCAGGAGAGATAGCACAGTCCTGTTTCTCTTCAGTCCCCTCCTGTCACTACTCCTCCTTTCTCCTGACCTGGATAATCTTCATTCTGACTCAGGTACCTCACCTCTTTTATAGCCAGAGAGAAACATCCTCATGTATTTCAAATGAAACAAATTGCTTTAGGCTACTATGGATAAATTACAGATGACTCAGAGCCCAACCATTGGATTTGGCTCTAGATGTGAATTGCAAATGCCTATAGAATTGTAGATTTTTTTCCCTAGGTTCTTTAAAAATAATATCTTTCTTCAAGAAGAATGACAGCATATGCTCATGTCCATTTTGATTCAGAGTGGTGAATAAACATTGATGTTTTGCCATTGCAGAGGCTTGTTTTTTGCATCAGGAGCAGTGAGAAGTAGCTGCTATATCAAGCTCTTCAGCAAAGTTCATGGCTAGGGTGAGTAGAAAACCAATCCTTGTGTTTTGAAGCAGGCTGAAGTTAAAAAACATCAAATAAAAATCACTCATGAGCCTTGAAGCACCAAACAAGATGAGTAAAGGCAACTTCCCTGAGCTGATTCAGAGAGATCATCCCCATCTCTGGTGTGACTGTGATCCATCAGTGGACAGCACGGAGCAGGTCCTATGTAGTGTTTGATTCTCCATTCTGCAATGGTTACACAAGGATGGGCTGCCAGGACCTTTGCACTGGACTTGACTGAAGTTCATCAAACCCAGAAAGCTTTGTTAATCAAGAAACAAATGCTTCCCCACAAAGCTTGAATTTTACCTCAAAAAAATCTGGATGTACTCGTAGCTGTCTGTGCCATACTCTTGGCTCAGAAGCAGCTTCTGCAATGATTGATTTACTTCTTAACACAAAGACACATCTCTAAAGAAAGCTTGGAATAACAATGTGGTTTCCTGCTGCCAGCTCAGGCTACAGACTTTCCAAGGCTGTGGCCATCTGCTGCTCCAAGCAGTGTGAGGCCACGCCGAAGTCATCCCACAGGCACTTCTGTAATATTCATGATTATCATTATCTTCATAACTAATACCAGATTTATAAAGCTTTGAAGTTTTTCTTTCGTTGCTGGCTTGGGAGAACAATAGTGAGCAATGGAGGCCTGGGGGTTCCTTCAGTCTTCCTTTAGCCAAGAGTTGCAAATCCACAGCCAAAGCAGTGGAGTGATTGTCAGCAGTGAGAGAAGCCAGCCCACACTCACTCAAATCCAGGGATCATTATCCAGTCTTGTCTTGTACTTTGACAAAAGCTTAAGCCAACTGACCTTTGCATAATCTGAAATTGATTTTTTTTTCTTGAAATCTAAAGGGAAAAAAGCCTCTCTAGAATAGAAATTTAACTCTTGCATTGACATTTGGTTGGATGTTAATACTTAAAACACATAAAATGAGATTCATTCATAGGGAATGATTTACTTTGGCTGAGAAGCAAGTGGAGGAGCCTCTGACTTTGTTCTTCTGTGCTTGTCACATAGAAATCACAAAAGAATGATATTTTAGATTTTTGAAATCATCGTAACTCCAAAATCTGTATAATCACTCTAGAAGTTTTAAAAAACACACTGGAACATCATTTAACTTCTTCTTGAAGGGTGTCTCTGATGAAAATGGAAACTGACTGAACCTTCTTCTCACAGGCACATGCAAGATTTGATGAAATTTTTCTTCTGGAAGTTTTTTAGGAGCACATGATCTTATTTTGTCAAAAGAATCATAGATTACTTAGGCTGGAAAAGAGCCTTAAGGTCATCAAGTCCAACCACTAACCCAGCATTGCTAAGGCCACCACTAAACCATGTCCCTGAGTTCCACATCTACGTTTCTTTTAAACACCTGGATGGTGCCTCCACTGCTTCCCTGGGCAGCTTGTTCCAATGCTTGACCTTTTCCATGAAAAATCTGTTCCTCACATCCAACCTCCCTGGCACAACTCAAGGCCATTTCCTGTCACATTTCTGGAGAGAAGAGACCACCCCAACTAAGCTAAAACCTCCTTTCTAGAAGTGAGACACTAAACTGGATCTTAGATAAAACCCCAGAATGTGAACAAGAACAATGCATTGTGACAGGTCTATTTTCACTCTTTTGTTTTCCACAGAAACTCTACAAATATCTCAGTTAACAAAGAAAAAATAATAAAAATCTTAAGAAGTTCTGAATTTCCTGCCTGACTCCATTTAATAGAGAACAAGCCAGACTACACAACACAGGAGGACTGGAAGCAGAGAATGCCACAGGGAGAAATTTACCCAGCCACAAACATGCTGTTGCTCATACTTGTCAAGGACACTGGAGTTAACTATTGCTCCTCCTGGGAATATCTTTGGATTTGCTGTGAATGTAAATGTCCATACAAGTCATCAAGTCTGTTCAGTTATAAATAAAGCCTCTGAAAACTGCCACCAACAGCAGAATGCTGCTGCTTCTCTGCTCAGCCTGTGCATTGGGTCAGTGGCAAAAACTGCAGGAGGAATAATATTCATGTTAATTTGTGCCTAGGAGCAGGCAGCTGTGAGTTTGGGATGGCTACAATATAGGGGTTGTGTATGAAGAACTGCTCAGCTGTACAGAAAACCTGCCTGACAGCTCTGCTGAGAATATCCACTGTAATGTATCAGCTGCATTTTTGGACCAATTCATCTGAAGAGACTGAGTGGTAAATTTTAATCATTACTTCTGGAAGAAGGTGAATCCTGCAAAGCAATGCCTGACAGTGTCAGAAAGGGTGGGACAGCTGGCTGTGTCCTTTTTCTTTTTTTAAGCAGAGGGTGTAACGTAGATGGTGTTCTGTGGCTCACTTTTCCATTTGTAAAACCTTATCTGATGCTTTGGTCATGGAAAAGTAATTTTCAGCACCTTGTTTCCTCTCAAATTGAGGTCAAAATGTGCTCATGTCTGGTGGGAAGGGCTGCAGAGTCCAAGCCATGGAACTGGAAGAGCCATTAAACTGCAGGTAGGGTAGAAACAGCCTGTGGTGTGTAGGATAGATTCCTGTGCTGAACTGCAATGAGATCATAAGGTGACCTCAGAGGATCTGAGGATGTGACCAATGGTAAATCACCTGGTTTGTGATTAAGTAAAGATGGAGCCAAGCATAACCATGTCAATGAGAAAGATGATGTGATTGGCACCTGGGCTAATTTCCTAAGAGAATTTCTCCTTTGGAGGAAAATACTTGAATGGGTATAGCAAAATTAAGCCAAAGCAATTTATTTAAACAAAGCAAAAAGCTTCTGATTGCCATTCAGGACTTTTGCTACTCATGCACTGTAACTCCAATAATGTCATTATCCCTTGCAGACAGTGCTGCTGAGGAGCAAGCCCACAACGATTACAGAGGCTCTTCAGAAATCCTTCCCCTTCTTGCTCTGTGCCTCCCTTCCCTGCCACAGGGCATGTCAGCACAGAGATCCTGGAAAGCACTGAAAGGAAAACCAGAACAAAGAAGTGTGAAGATGATGCAGATCATGAGGGCAAAAGGAATATATCTGGGACTTCCCCAAACCCATAATGTTGTTTTCTTTTTTTGTGGTTGCAGTTATTTGCAAATGCTCCTACTCCATGAAAAGTTCTGGAAGAGGCTGGATTACTCTAGCTTTTAGTGTCATTCCCCACTCAGTCTTTTACAAAGCAATGAGTAATCTGAGAGACAAAAATACTTTAAGACCTTTGTTAATCCGTTTTGCAGCTGTTGGCAGCTTTGTCTCTGATCACCATCTGGGAGGATGCACTGTCTAGGAGAGCACAGCACTGGGCAGATTTAGAGAAGTTACAAGCAGAAGAGTTTCCATCATTTAACTCATTTCCATGCTGGGGCAGGAATTGCTCCTTATTTGTACATTGAACAGTCTACTGTCTAATTTTAAACATCTCACCAATGGGGGTTCTTGCCACTCTCTTATCACAACAGTCAGCAGAAAAGTTTTCCTGTAAAAATGTCAGTTGATTATCAGGGACAGGCTAAGGAATAAAAAGACCAGATTGTTGGGAAGTGCTGATGGGAGGAAGGGGATGATAACATCAGCAGCATTGCTGGAACATCAGCAGCATCCTTCCCACTGGAAGGAGAGCCTGTACAAATTCCTCTTGGGATCCTCTCAGAATCCTCTGGGGGTTGTAGGGCTGGTGTGCCAAGAGGGTTTGAAGGGTTGAGTGGTTACTGAGCCGTTTCAGCAGCTGAAAAGAGAGCTCAGAACAGTTATTTCCCCAGTGGTAATTCAGATTTACAGGGACAGAGGAGGAGGAGAGGGGAGGCAGCACTGCTGCTGGGTTTGGGATGTGTTAAGGAGGGCAGCCTCACCTCCTCCAGTGGCTGACTAATGTAGCTGCAGCATTGAGGGGTCCTGAGCAGAGGAGTCTAAATGAAACTGGCAGTTTTCAATGATTGTCATTAGCAAGATGTCACAGCCACAGCTGCCATCGTGAGTTTGAAAGGAAAACACTGTCTGGAACTGTCTAGACCAGATTTCTTGGCATTTTTGCATTGAAACAAAAGTAAGAGCTGAGATCTTGGAAAACTGATCATTAATGCATTTTCCTGATTCTGTTCCTCTTTTCAAGGGTGGTACAGAGTCACGTTGCTCCACCACCTCATCTCAGCCCAGAACTGGGCATCCCCATCCACAACCAACTGAGCATGGAGTTGTTTCCTGTCCAGTATCAGATTTGGGATCTGGTTTTTGCAGCAGGGCAGTATGGCATGAGATTGAGGGGTCAGTGAAGAACAAAATGCCATTCCATAGGTCAAGAAAGCCCAGCCTAATTTTAGCTTTTAGTTCAAACAAATCATCTCCCTTCTAAAACAGATTTTTCCCATTTGAGAATGCTACTTTTATTATAATTTATTATTATAAAGCATGATGTCTTGAGCCCTCTGTCCTTCAAGTCTTCTAAAATAAACCAGGCATTCTGGCATTTGGCAGCCTCTGAAATTTGCCATACCAAAAGAATCCAGACCCATGAGAAGAGTGGTTCATGCTGTCTGCTTCCTCAGGATCATTGTTCCCCTCCCAGCTCATCATCTTAGGGTAGTTTCCAGTGGCTACATGAACAGCTCTCTGCTAACATGCTTGTTGAGTGCAATGATTTAAACATGCATCCATGGTACAAGTACACTCAGGAATTACATTTTTAAGACATGGGCAATCAATTAGGAACCACACTGGCACAGAGAGATATTGACAGTGTTAATTGTCTTCTGTCACTGTCACTCCTCTGTTTTGCTCATTCCCTCCATTTTCCCAGATAATCCAAATTCACATTGGGGATGGCTGGGCACTATTGTGAATTGGATATCAATGTCTGGAGAGCATTTCCTGGCCCCCTCTGTGAGTGACAGATTTCCTGCTGACAGTACACACTTTTAAGGGCTCAGATATGATCCCACTTTGGCTGCCTGCTGTAGCTTTGGGGACCAAGTATAAACCAGCAGGGTTCAGCTTGAAAATGAGTTATGGAGCCACCCTGAGCAACACTGTCCCCTCAGGGTGTTCTGCACTGGGAAAGCATTGAGTTCTCTGGGATTCCATAGGAGCTGCAGAGGCAAAATACCTTTTTATTTTTTTCCCTTTTAAATTAATATGCCCCAATGACATATCCTATTGTAAGGAAGCTAAGAAAGAAAGAGGACAGTTGTACTAAGCTTTATAAGCTGGAACTATATAAATATATATAAATCTGATGTCACACGTATTCAAGTTCTTTCTAGTTTTCCTCACTCCTTCCTCTCTCTTTTTGCTTTTTGGGGCATACAGTGCATTTAATGAAATTAATTCTATATACACAGTAATCTGGCAAGAAATAGTAGAGGTGTTGGCAATGCAGGACTATGCATCATCAGAATGGAGACAAAAAAAGAACAAATAATTTTAACTCAATACAACAGTAAAGCAGAATTATCAGGAGAAGCAGTTTGATTGAGTGCATAAAGAAGAGCAAGGCAGATAAGAAGGCTTTCTTGCACAGCCACCAGAGTGAAAGGCAGTGATGGTAACGTGTGTATGAAGGAAAAAGTGAGACTTAAATGCACTCTAGGTCAGATATTAATAGGGTTTGGGAATAAAGGAGGAAGGAAGCTGGAAGAATTTGTAAATAGAATCTGAAGACTGCAAACAAGAGTGAGAATATAATAACAGAGACTTCAGAAGAGAGGTAGAGTGAAAGTCTAGAGGGAATATATACTCAATAGAGGTTCAGCAGTTTGCAAACATAATCTGTGTGGGAAATTACTAACCAAACACAAATTCTCAAAGCACATCCACACATCATCTCTCCATTAGTGAACCTTCCTCTCACGACACTGGATTGCTGCTTCAGTACTGAAAATGAGGCTGGGAAATCCAGGGATATTGGATTCATTCAAACTTGTCATCTCACAGACAGACTCTCCAGGTGGAATAATGTTGAGTTATATCTTTTTCTCTACTTTGACCCTGTTTGGGTTTCTGCTGTTATTTATACATATTTCAACAACCAAAAAAAAAGATACAGCAAATCTTGAAATTTAAGATGCAGGTTATCAAAAGGAATGATGAGACCAACATAGAAAAACCAGCCCTTGACTGGTCTTGGAACAATTTTCTGAGCCAAAACCCCAAAAAGCATGTTCCCACATGATCTTTTATTATATATTGTAAATACGCTCTCTAAATAATTTAACAGAAATATCTGAGGAGAGACAAAAGGAAATCTAAAAAGACACAAGTGCATCAGTTTGTAAACAGGTTCTACACAGAAAATTATTTCCCAAAATGAAGTGACTCTTGAGAATGTCCCAAGCAGGACTAAGAGCTGGACTCGATGATCCTTCTGTGTCCCTTCTAACTCAAGATGATTCTGTAATTCTATATTTTTTTCTTCTCTTCTCCTTTTCTGCATCTGTATGTCTGTATACAAAACACAAACTCCATTCTGTCAAGCAGATGAGATATACCCCCAAGTTTTGTTTTCCCAACAGCAGAAATCCAGCTATTGACCTAATTACGTGAGTCTCCTTGCTAAAGGCAAGGGAATGACCTTTTCTTAGTCAGAAAATATGGCAGATCTCTGGAGACCTCTTCCAGACAGTTATCCAAGGGTTGTCTGTCAGCCTCCCTAACTCCTCATCCTGGGGTAATCTTCTCTGACCTGTACATTGCCTAGTAAATCAGGTCCAAGGTTGTACAAGAAAGGACCCAATGGTCCTTGATGAACAGTAAACTGAGCATTTAGGCCAAAACTCTGCCTGAATTGTAGCCCTGAAACTCTACTAAAGATGAGTGGCAGTACATGAGTACAGAGTATGGGTCTTCTATTTTAGACTGTTGTATCTGTCTCAACCCTGAAGCTGGCAGTTTCCTCTCTGCCCAAAGCTCTCTCTCACATGAGACTCATATGTCACTGTCAGGCTCTAGCTGGTGGTTCTTTCTCATCTCATTGTTTATACTATCGTGACCTTTTGTTGTTCATGTGTCAAGAGCCCTCATTAACATTTTAGACATGAGGTCATGCTTCTAATCAACCCTGCCCCCTTATTCAATTAACATTTCCAATGTTTTTAAATTAAGCCTTGGTCCACAGGCCAGGGAATTTCCTTCCAATTAGTACCAGTAGTGAAAGGCAGATATCAAAGTTTATTTGCTCACATCAGTTCTCCCTTTTGATCTGCTGAAAGGATCTGGTGAACATACAATTAAGAAGTTCCTCCTAGGTAAGTTTCCCCAAAGGACCAACAATACCTGCCGGGGTCTACTAGCATTTCAATATATTTCCCACCTCAGGAAATGTCTCTGCTTCCTTGCCTGACCCGTTCATGTGGCTGCATCTTTTGCATTCATGCCACTAAAAGTCACTGCCTGCCATTGCTGACACTCAGTGTGCTCCACCGTTGCACAGTTAGGGATCAGACTTGCATTTTCAACCTTTCCCACCTCTCACGGGAGGGTCAAATGTGCAGAGCCCTTTGGGAAGGGTCAAACATTCAGGGCCGTCAAGGAGGGAGCAGCAGAGGACAGGAGAGTGACAGTGCTCCGTGTGAAATGTGTGAGTTCTTGAGTCTGCACAGGCTTATCTCTGAGATGTGCCTGATTACCAGGGCTTGTCTGCATCTGCTGGGCATGTGGACTGAGCAGCAGGGTGCTCAGGAGGCACCAAATGCTTCCTGCTCTCAGCCTCAGATTACATCTCTTGGAAGGAGAGTGGAATATCTTGTGGGAAGGATATTCCACCACGTTATTAGTTTTAAAGTACTGAATACTTAGTGCAAACCAGAACATGTCTGAAGCAAAAAATTTTAATGAGACTTAGGAACAGATCAAATCCTCCAGAAGTTACATGGGAGTATAATTGCCTCAACCTGTGCCTGTGGGGACACACAGCACATGTCTGCATCTTGACCTGGTTTAAGGGAATGGAAAGGATTCTTCACCCAGCTGTTGGTTCTCACAATTGCAAATCAGAGGCAAGGCCCCATCTGAAGCCAAGAAGATTGCAATCTGCATCTTGCCAAGGCCAGCTTGTGCAAACACAGCCCAGAATCAGGAGTGTGGATCATAAATGGAGATAGTCCCATAGCACTGACATTCAAGGCCCAGTTCCAGCTGTACAGCCAGGAGGTGTGGGGAACTTTTCTTTGCCTGAGATCCTCCTGTTAATACCTCGTGACAGAGGTGACAGAGGAGGTGTAGGAACTTTGTACCCATTCTTGCCACTGTCCCTGTGACTGATGACATGTAGTCATGCAGCCTTGGACTCTGCCTCTGAAGCTGTCACCACATCAGCACACACTGGTGGTGGGACTCAGTTGTGTTAAATATCCCCCTCTGGGCCCAATTCCTTCAGCACTGCCCCACTAAAGTACAGTCCTTGTAGCACAGTCTGTGTCCCACTCTGATGTTTGAACAATTCAGGTAGATTTTGCTTTGTTGAAATAAGTGGTTCATGAATGATCCTATGTTCATTTTTAAATAGAGAGAGAATCCTCTTGTAGTTTGGGATCTGTTGGGAGGGGATGTTCTGAGGCCAGTCTGGGCTAAGCATCCCTTACATGTTTTGCTGATATTGTGAAGAATGAAACTCAATGGCCCAGACTATCCTCTCTAACTCCAGCCTTTGACATAATTCAGGAACAGAGGGTTTTTTCCAAAGTGCATTCAAGTGTATCTTAGACTGGGACATCAGCTAGGAACTCTTTAAGGAAAGGAGTTCAGTTATCTTAATAGTTAAAGGAATTTTAAAAGGTGGGGAGAAAACCAACTTACTGACGTTCACAGTGAAAGAAATACAGAAAGAATACCACTGGCAATATTAATGGGGCCAGGAGGAATCTAATCTAAGCCTTTTAGGTAGAGAGTGCTGAGTCCTTTCTTGCAGTTATCAGTGAAAATCAAAAGTAACTCCCCCCAAGTCAGTAGATTTATGCCAGCATAGCCCAAGGAAGCAGACTGCCTGGAACCACTGCTAATTTGAACACAGACCAATATAAGTCTGTGGGAATAAATCTTACACAGGGGGTATAAAAGTGAAATGTTTGTGTCAGCCTAACCTGTTCCAAATGTCAGAGTCTGAAGGATACGAGAAACTGGGAAGATCTGTTACAAGACAGAAAAAAAAAAAAAAAAAGTAAAAATAAAATAACCCACCAAATGTGCCTGAAAGTGCTCCGATTGAAATCAGAAGTGGTTTTGGCATTGGCTTCCAGGGGTGCAGGATTCAATGCACGGGACACTGTGACAACAGGAATTTTAAGAAGAGGAATCTAATAACAGAAGGTAGAGCTAATTCCCAACATTCTTTCCCCAAGACCATAAACACAACTGGACAAAAAAGGAATGAAAATATTGAAAGAGCAGGCCAAAGACCCTCCCAGCTTACACTGAAGGCAGATGTCCTGACTGTGGGATTGGTGATGCTCCCACGCACATCACCAGGCTTGCAGAACTTCCCTGAGCAAGGTGAAAGCTGGGGCTGAATGGTGTGGGGATGCACAGCCCTGTTTCCCACGTTCCACTTTAGGGTTGCAATGGCAAAAGGCAGAGTTGTTCCCATCTCAGGGCTGAAGTCATGTCTACAGAGAAATTTTGTGAACTCAGGCTCCTGCCCATCATCCAGCAAAACCAGAGAGAAACTTTCTCTGGCAGATGGATGAGACTCATGGAAATACAGTCTTGTAAACATATGCACTCTACCTGAGCTGAGAACCCAGGGGTTGTGTCCCTCTGATTAAATTCAGGATCACCTGAATTTATAGTCTTCAGCATCAAAACCTAAATTAAATTTATTTGTGCACTCAGCAGAGTTAGTAACTTTGCAACCCCAGTAGGACTGGGGAAAACTGATGAGATTTGATTCATTTATCACTGTAGCCTTGTAGCCTTGGATTTAAATGCCACATTCACCAGCTTTCTCCCAAGGGGCACTAAAAATCTTCAGATACTGGTATCAACATACTGTCCACATGATCCCTTCTATAAAGAAATCCTGATCAATAAGAGGCAGGTATACCTCAGGTTTCTAATCATTATGAATCCATTTAGAATTCAATGCAATAGCAGCAATCACATTGAATTAAGAAGGGGATTTGCAAGGATGGCTTATGTAGTTCCACAGCAATTCCCTTGTAATTCAGCACTAATTAAGCATTATTTCATGCAGGAAATAATGAGGTGTAGAAACACTGTTAGTGCCAAATAATGGAATAAAGGTGTGTTTGCATATTATAAACACTGCATGAATGTTCAAAGAGGTTAGAGCAGGTCTTGACTTTTTTACTCCGGAGAAGGGAAAGGATCCTAAAGGAATCATCTTGTTTAACTCAGCAGAGTATCACCTAAATAAATATTGAATTAAAGAGGGACACACTGGAAAATGGAAACTCACTCTGACTTCTCACATTTGAAGTGTCACTGGTTCAATTATTAGAATTTTTCCAAGTCAGTGCCATTCCTGAGAAAGGTTTGGTGTTCAGTCAAGGCTCAGTGTTGTGGAGTTGGTGTTAGCAGACCTTATTGTTACTTAGAAAAGGCAACAGGCTTTGAAACTTTTCATTTGAAGGGAAGTTTTGACACCAGACTTTAAGAACATGCCAGTTTCCAACTTCATTTTGGACCAGAATTCTGGGTGCTCAACAACAGCAAGTTTTCAAAACCCAAATAAACCACAGTATACTTATTTACACAATTTTTCTACTCTATTCCCAGCTGGGGACTGGATATAACATGGTGGTAAAAAGAAGCTGCTCCCTTTTTCATAGAGACATTGCTATAACCCTTTCATCTCTAACAGTGCTTGCTGTGCCTAGGAAGGATGGGACCTGTTCAAAGCCACGTGGTTCTCCTTTCTGAAGGGCAGATGCCAGAAGATCCAGGAATGGCTCTGCAGTCCATCCCTGAGACTGTCTGGGAGGAGCTGGGTGCACAGCACACCCTGACACATCTTAACCCAGGGATGTGGTGGGGTGGGATTGAAGGGGAATTGCAATCCTCACACTCCAGCAATTTTGGTTCAGCCCACAAATTAGGCCCTAAAACCCCAATTTTTGCAGGTCTACTTAATTAGAAATTAGTTTGTCTGACACATAAGGTTTTTGGCTGGCACTGCTGCATGCAAGTACTTGCTATAAATATTCTTCCCGTAGCCATGACAGGCTCAGACATTAACAAAAGTTGTGGAGAATGGGGGTTTGTTTAATTTTGTTTTGTTTTACTTTGAAAGATCAGCAGAATGCCCAAAACATCAACTATTTTGAAAAAAAAGCTATTGGCCTGGGGGCTTCTGATGCTGTTTTCTGCCTGCTGCCCTTGTTGCTTATGGCCCTTGGTTGCCTGGCAGGTGTTTATATTTCCAAGCAGCCACCCCAGGATGAGGAAAGCCTGTCAGAGCAGTGCTGAAGATGAAAAAACTTTCTTTCCCAGTGGAGGACCTGAATTTTCTCCATTGCTTGTGTTTCTGGGACAGAGGATTAAACATCACAGCTCCCAACATCGCCGTGACAAGGTCAGGAGAGAAGGAGCTTGTTCCTGTTCCTGTTTGCTTTACAGCACTGGCTTTGAAAGTCTCACCTTCACAGTGGTGGAGGCAGTACTGTGGCAGTCCTTCAGTCAGCTGGTGTTTTCCCTAACTTCTATTGACTTGTGAGACCTCTTCATTTCCTCCACTGACTCCTCTCAGCCTCACAACTCTGAAATTTAATATATGAGAAACAGAAATGCAAGAAAGCTTGGAAGCCTGAACTAATCAGATGTTGTCAGGTGGGAACTTTGTGACACATCATCATGAGCTATGGGTTTATTTTTTGTCATTCATCTGAAAATGCTGCTTGGGTCGAATTCAAAACATGGATTAAGTTAAAGTGGCAGGTCTTGCTGTTGGAACCCTTTCTCTAGAATCATCCCCTTAGCTTTCAAGGGGAACCAGCTGCTCCTCAAATGCTTCTAAGACCAAATTCCAGCTCCTGCTAGTCCAAGATGCTGATGGCTCTGTGCAAAGCTAATTGCTTGTTCGTCATGTTTTGTTTCTGTTGTGGCTGTGGTAATTTTGTGTAGATTTTTTCCACCCCTTTCCCTTCAAAGCAGTGACTTTCCTCAACAAATCTGGCTTCAAACAAAAAGACACTGCAGCTTTAATGAAAATTTAAAAGTCAATGAGACAGACACAAAAAAGAGACATGATCCAGGATGAGCTCAGTCCAATGAATAAATTCAAACCATTTAGTGAATGTTTGGAAAGATCAGAAGGGCACCTTTGCTTGCAGCATTTTAACAAGCCCCCATGAATTAGCAAGAGGCCTGAAAAATGAGTGGCAGTGGTGGGGAGTAATTCAGTTGTGATCACTTGAGGGTGATGAATGGGGAAGTGACATAGTCTGTGCAAAGACAAGTCATCTTTTCTAAAACAATCGTACTTAGCCCTCATGTCTGGAGATTTATATTGCAGTGGTGGCAATGCTGGTAATTAATGAAACAATCCTGAGGTTTGGGGGGAATGCTAGAAACACAAGGCTGAAGAAGAAGCCATCTGAAGACCCAAAGAGATTTTCTCAAAAAGCTGAAATATTCCTGGGCACTGGACATTGCTGCACAAGGTTGATAAATCTGTCTTTAGCCTGGAAGACTGAGCATGGTTTAAAAGGGCTGGGAAAAAAATTACTTCAAGGCACATTTTAAGGTAGATGGAGGATGAATTAAGATTAATGAGAGTCTTACAAGTGGGCTGAAGCCAGCAGTGCTGATATGAAAGCTGTGATAAAAGCCAGCAAGACCAGCCTCAGAATGTGAATTGCTTGCTTTATTCAGTGCCCCTCATGGCTGTGTCTAAGCCATTGCTTGTGCATGGGTGTGAATACATGTATGCACAGCTCACACTCATTTTACATTAAGCATGCACAAAATCTCAGTGAGCATCAGGACAAAAGGAGGAAAACACCCTTAAATCACAAGGTGCAAGAAAATTTTTTATTTCTTTCTTCCCCAAACATTGAAATGCTGATTGTGTTCTGTTAATAGTTAAATGTGCTGTGAGTTAAATAGACCTAACAAGGCAGTTTTCAAACAGGAAACCTGGTAGGAGTTTAATGACATCTTACAGTACACCCATCCTGGCAATATAGTCATTAAAATTTGTCAAGTGTAAAAACGGATGACAAAACATTACCCCAGAGCAGCTGACTCTATAAATGCAACAATGAAGCTGCTAAATGGTTTTTCTGGATCTTTACTTCTAGAGCTGAAGTCATATTGATTTGGTTCCAACCCCTGAAGGGCATGGGTTCACAGTTTTATGGAGGATGCAAGATTAGAAAGATTCACCTTACATGAGAGGTTTCCAAGTCTGCTCTGCAAAGTGGTATAGAATTATTATAAAGAGGAACAGAAATGACTGGGATTGTCTTGGAAACACAAAGCTTTGTGCTTGCTTTTTTAAAAAAATCAGGCTAGAAAGAAGTTGAGTCCACGCTGAGTAACTACACTGCCATGCACCATTCCTAAAACTGCATGGATCCAGAGAGGAAATTCTTTCCTTGGAGAAGTTTCACAGAAGGAAAGATCTTATTGGTGAAAGATCCTTAGTGCAGAAGCCATTCATCATAAAGATGAAAGGAAAAAACCAATCCACATAAATGTATGTAAATATATTCAGATATTTGTGAACACCAAATCCTTAACTCAGAATGTCAGAATATCAGCCATTGTCCCTGTGACCTTCCTGAGGCTGGAAACAGGATCACCCCTGGAGAGCAGCACCCATCAGGAGCAGATTTCACCAGAAGAGGAAAGTAAATGCTGTTTGCTGAAGGCCTTGATAGTGCAGTGTCTGCACATTCACCCTCTGCCCCCTTGCTAAGCTGTGAACTCCTCAGAGCACCAGTGTGCAGCAAACACTTGGATCCTCACTGCAGAGGAGCTGTTTCATGTAGCACCTTTTAAAGAATTGTGTAATTATTATACCACTCTTAAAGAAGTTGTGGCTGAGACAAATTCACAGGCTTTGCAAAAGGAGCTGCTTCTGTGTCTTGAATGACAAGTGTTTGACATAATTTCTGGGCAAGAGAAGAGGCCTTGGAAGGCAAAGGAACCACTCACTTTTGTACACAGTTAATGGCAGGTGGCAGGACTGGAACTGGGACATGGTACAAGACATGAATGACTTCTTTGTATAGTGGCACGCTTCCCTTTATGCCTTTGATGGAGAGCAGAAAGCCATAACTGTAATGTATATTAACTTTGATAGTGGGTTAAACCTGCAGCAGAATGTAAAGGGGCCCTGATGAAACTCAAACACTTCTTGAGTGGCAACTGAACCTAAAGAGATTTTCTGATTAATGGAAGAACTGTTCAGCTCTGATCATCTTGAGGCTGGCTGAGCATTATCATAAGGTTCAGCATCTGAATGTGAAATCCTTAGAAAATAACTGTGTGACTTTGGATTTCATTAGTTTTAGGCAAAATATTTCTTCAACAAAAATAGTCTTTGTGAAATTTTTGCTTGCCTCTTCAAAGTAGTGGGAAGGCAGTTCTTACAGGGAAACACAAATATAATCAAATCCTGAATTAAAAGATGGATAGCAGCCTTGGGTTTTTTGTTTGTTTGTTTGTTTGTTTTTAAAATGAGAATGACACCATGCCACAATTTGTGGGCTTCCTAAAAAGTTTCCCATATACTTGCATGCTTCATAAACACAGTCTTCTCTGCATAGGGAAACTTGGTAAAATTTTTAAGTTGCTGTGAGCTGTTTCAGTTATTTTACAGTGTTGTAATGCAGCAATTCCTTATTGATGGAATTTTACTATTCACATAATAGTTTCCACACAGTTTTGAATTTGTAAAAAATGAATGGTTTAAGTCACTCAAAAAACCATCAGAAAAGGTATTGGCAAAAGCAAGTTTAATATTGTAGTGCAAGTGGCAAGGTTCACTCCACTGCTTACTAGATGGTTAAAGCACCTGGGGAAAAAAGAGGCTACAATCGAAAAGAAATATAAAAAATAAAATAAAAATTATCTACATGCAGGCTGGGCATAAAAAAAGGTTTAGGATAGGAACAGGTAAGGATAAAAAGTAATAAGGGACACCCTCCCCTTGGGTCACAAGGACTCATAAGAAGTGGATTTCCTTGCTAAACTTAGCCCCAGACCTGGCTAAGAGGTCAGGCCTGAAGATTTCAACAGCTCTTAAAGTAAGAGCACTTCTTAGATAGCCTGATTTAAACAATTTATTAGACAGCCTGATTAAAACAATTTAACAAAAGATTCCTATAGCATTTACTACAAGACAACTCTAACTCACAGTAAGTCACTTAAAGGCTTGTCTTTTGAATCTAAGGGAGCAAAATCCACAGTGCACTTGCTATAGCATATTCACACACACAGAGAGACCTAAAATATTGTGTAAAAGGTGAAAATTTCCCCTGAGTTCAGTTAAGTGCTCACACTGGATGCCTCTGCACCATCTCAACAAGTGAAGGGTCAAGCCTTGAGGAGTGGATTTATCAGCCACACCATCAGCATTTTTTAAGAAAATACCATTCCAATACCAAAATGCCATTAATGAGTTTTAAATAATATCATTTAATACCATTATTGGTTTTATATACCATTTAAATACCGTTAATGAGTTTTAATGATATTTAAAAAATAGAAGGTTGAGAAACTCCACTGTGCTGCAGAGTGGCCCCTTCTTAAAAGTTCAGTGATAGGTAAGGGAATAAAGATAAACTCTCCAGCCATGTGAGGCAGCATTTCAGCCATGAGGCAATTTGAAAAGAGCCCACACATGCTCATACTTTAGAGTAATTCTACTAATATAAATCTCATTTTTAAACCAGTTTGCCTTTAAAAAGGAAGCTGGCATCTGAGATATGCTTTTGCTCATTTTGAAATAGATGCTTCTCTAAATTATGAAATCAAGGTAAAACCCTTTGCATGTAGAGCCCAACTCATCAATTTTCCACTTGATCTAAGCTACACTCTGAGGTTAGAGCTGCAGAGCTCTCTAGCACCATAATAATACGCCTATTTTGGCATAATTCCTTTTAGATTTTATTACTTTTTCTTTCAGCCATTAGCACATGCTTTTTCTTAGCTAAATCCTGTTTCATCCTTCTTCAGCTTCTTCAAGCCCTTTTATTTTGTACCTCTTTGGTATTTCTGACACTTCCTAGCAAAGTGTCAAATTGCAAGTTTAATTAACACATCCTCTACTTTTTTATTTCACATGAGTAATGAAAATACTGTATAAACCCAGAGCCAATATCAGTATCTCGTTACCCCAGTCCTTCCACTGACCAGGTTTGATTTCACAGACTCCTGTGCCTGTGGTGCTTTGTTTCAATATCTTAAACAGTCTTTTGACATGGTAACAAAATATGCATTTTTGTTATTTTTTTAACCCCCAGGTAAAACCACCATAGGCTTTTATTTTGTTTTTTAGCCCCACTCGAGTGTGTGGACTGGAACAAACTGCAACAAACTGCATCACAAACACAAAGCAGAGGATCCCTTGGGTAGAGGAACTGCCCAACAAACATAAAACTGGCAGGGGCAGACACCACCTCAGTCACCCCTACTGCATGTGGGCCCAAGGAGGGAGAGTGGAGAGGAACACAGGGCACTCAGTGGATTTCTCTGCTCTGTGCCCTCAGCTGGCACAAAGTGAGGATGAATTCATCAAACACATCAAGCACCAAGCTCTATTTGGCCAAAACAGTGAGTCTTCCTCGCTGCTTAAAATTCCTCTTTAAAATGCCTTCATTTCCCTATTGGCTCTGATAAATTGGTTTAAATCTTTTGCACTAGTATGCTAAAAATACAATAAATGATCAAATACTTTAAGGCATAACAATTACCTATTTACTCAGTTATCTACTTGACATACAACTACTGGTAGCCAACTATGCTTGGTTTAATAGATAAGGGCCTCATCATTTTGCAGGTGATGTCTGTTTTTGGAACTTGTTCAGTTATTCTGTAACCTGAACTGACAGATGGAAGTTAATAGCAGTAGGGGCTGACAGAGCAATGAATCTTCTCTACACTCTGCTAAGTACACATACCTGTGAAAAGCAGTGCCTTTGGAGCCTGCATTTTGGGAGGGACTTGCCTCACTAGGCTGATCTGCCTCAAGAGGATGATGTATCCAACCTGCCTCAATAAACCAACTGAGAAGGAAATGCCTCCTATGGCACCCATCTCCTTCTGCTGACCAGAAGTCTCATTTTGAGCCAATTGATGCTGAGAGAGAGGAATTCCCCAACTGTGGTCCAGTTTCCAGCTCTTTCTAGATGAGCAATTTCACAAGGAAGTTCTAGATAACTAATTTCCCAGCTTGCAAATGCTTCATCTTGGCTCTTTCCTAAAGCTGCTTCTCCATTTGATTTATCAAGGCAAGTTTAAGACACTTCTAACAACAGATTAGAGCTTTGAATGTTCAGAGATTTCCCCTACAAGTGTCAATGCCTCAAAAAGAAGCAACAGAAAGGTCAGGGGCATTGCCTTGCTCAAGCCCCTCAAAGTGACTATAAATAAATTATTTTGCCAAATTTTCTCACAAACAAACATATACACAGCAGCAGCCAAGCACAAATCCCAGGAAATCACGCGAATTTCATCTTCTCCCTGAAAAGGGGATTTTATAATCCTGCTAGGCTGCCTTTTCTTCCCAAGATGCTCAGCACACAAAGCTCTCTGCCTCAGAAGCTGGGCTAGGAGGAGATGAAGCCCAGAATGCTGTGTGGTATTCATTCTGCACACTCCTGTACAGCTCCTGCATTTCTCTGATTTGCATTCCCCTGTGAAGCAGCCAAATGAATAAACATTAAAGATGGAGACTGAGCACACTGAAAGGACAATATTCTTGCTAAAAGCTCTCTCTTTTGTAAATCAATGTGATAATATCCTTTTAAAGCTATTTCCAACTGTCGTGCCTCTTGATTTGGCTCTCTGGGAGTGGGAAGTATTGGGGAGATTAATGACAGATTTAACAGCAGAAAGGTCCCCCTTATTTCGATCCGGTGCAGATAATGTCCTCTAATGCTTTCTCCATGCTGTGAAACCAGACAAGAAGCCATCTCAGTGCTTTTATTTGCTCAGGTGAAGCTCTGGGTACCTGTGAATTTCTGGATTACTGTGGGGGTGGGGGAGAGGTGATGTTGTAGTTGACAGAAAGTCAATGGCATCACGGAAAAGCAGATCAGCTCCACCACATCCTCCAGGCAGCAGGGAGCAGCTGGGCTCAGCTCTCCAGCACAGCAGCAGTGAGAGCCAGAGCCTTCCTCCCCCTTAGTCCTTGTGGAGGAGCTGTCCAGGACGTGCTCATATCATCTCAGCTGCACAGAAGCACCTTGCTGCTTTCTTAGGGCTCCAGCTTCACAAACCATTATAGAAATAATAGTCCTTACAGGATCATTTCTAAATGAGTTGTGAAAATAGATTAGGTATATTCAGTTCAGGCAAAAACCACTTTTTGATAGGCTTTTGGCAAACAATCTTTTCCTTTGATACATCTTCCTACTGAGTTTCAAAGAGACCAAATTGATGAAGCTGTGAGGAAAGTGATTTGTTAAAAATTAAGTCTTTTTCTTTGGAGATTCAAGTTGAAAGAACATCTCTGTGTACTGTGCCCAATCAGAACCTTTGAACACTATCAGGCATGCCCCATTAGGGTTGCCAGCCTTCCAAAACAAATTACTTACAGCAATCCCTTGCCTGATGTATGCAGTAAAAGACAATAGTGCAGCTCGACAGCACTGTCATTGCATGAGATTCATAGCATGCAGCTGAGAAAACTTCAATTTATACTTTATATCACACAGTGGCCATGAACCTCACTTCAAGATAGAGAATATTAAAACCCTCAGACTTGCTTAACATAACTGGTCAGGTTCTCAGCTGGTGCAGCCTCTGTTGACTTGAGCAGAGCTGTGCTGATTTACACCTGGTGAGAATCTGACATTCCTCTCCTCTCTAGAATTTGAAAGCTTCTACAACAATCCTTATTCACCAGAGACTGTGAAAGGATAAAATAGTAGTGAAAGCAAGAAGTTGTCCCTACCTTCATTTTCATGCTTTGCCACTGATTACATCAAGTAAGTTGTTTTGGTGAAATTCCTCAACAGATATAAACCAGCATAATCCTACTGAAAATAACATGATAACTCCATCCATTCACTTCAATTTTCAGTGTTCATCACTGCGTGTTGCAACTCATTCCTTAAACAATTATTTTCTTTACACACTGAGCATGGTCTTGTTTAATCCATTCTATGACCAGCTCTTTGGATTTTTACAAAGACTTCATAATGTCATTAAAACATTCGACTGGATCATAAAATAATTCTGAAGCAAATGAGGCACAGTAACTGAAATTATTCAGTAACTTGCAACTGTGGAAATCTCGTAAGGGGACTGTATATTTTATGGTAATTGGAATTTAGTAAGCAATCATCTAACAAAAAGAAAAATGCAATTTCAGAATGATATTTCCTAATAGTGTGTCAGCAATGTCATATGCCTTACAGAATGGAGAAGGAATGATGCTTGATGGATGAATTATTGTAGGCACAAATCTAGCCAGATACCCAGGTCCTGTACCAATGTCAGCCCAAGTGTCTGGAGAGACCAACAGAACAGTCACAGGAACCAGGAATTCAGGCCCAAAGAAGTGCTGCTGAGACCTTGAAGAAGTGGCTTTGCAGCTCTGGTAAGGCCAAGGAGAATGGAGGTCTCAGGATGCTGCTCAGCCTCTTGAACTTGAATACTAAAGCTTTCCTTCCCCAGCTGGTTTGGAAGGGTTTAAGCAAGAGAGTTGTCCAGGTACTTGGATGAGATTCATCCCATGCTTCAAGTTTGGCTTCTGCTTATGGATCAGACTTTTATAGAACTTGGACCTGAATTTGGACTGAATGCATCTAACCATCTCACTTCTGAGACAGTCTTTATTCAGACAAGAACCAACTTTTCTCACTCTTTGAAGAGGGATTAAATCACACACTCCTCAATCTCTGTAGCCTTCAATAGTCCATCTATTGATCCCACAGTGACCTGATCAGCTCCTGTATCTCATATGTAGATACCTCTACTGCAAACTTCCCACCTTTGTTGGTGTTGCTCAGCATCTCTGGCAAATGAGGGTTTCATCTGCCTTGAAGTTGCCTTCAGCAACATTTCCATGCTTCTGAAAATCAGCAAACAAAACAATCCTTCAGGTGACATTGTGCAAAACCCTTGCCTTTGGCCCAATTTGAGTCCTGTCAGAGTCAAAGAAGGCCTGCCATCAGTGTCACTCAGATAAAAGCCACAATCAGACCCTTTTTTCAAATGACAGTCCCTGAAACTCATCCTTTGCACAACATCTTTGCAAGTAGTCTTTGTTTTAGGGGAGAACAATCTTCTTTTTCTCTCTCCCCTTTGAAAGAATAACTGTAAAAGTTTGCTGTCATAAGTTAATTGAAGCAATAAGTTTTTACAATCTTTTTTTCTTTGTAGTGGCCTCTAAAGCATTGCCATTTTTCTCTTTTCTTAAAAACTGAAAATATAGAGCTAGGCTGGATATTGAAATGACAGTTCTGCTCTCTGCATGTGCACATTTATATTATTCCTTTATGATGCTTGCACTAGGGAGAAAAGAAGTGGATAAATTGCAAATATTACAAACAGGGCTATCATATTTCCCATCATATTTCTGTTACAGGAAAGAAACTTCACTCTTTTGAGAGAAGGCTTTTGAAATTCAGAGAAAGAGCTGCTGTAATTAGGCTGATGGGGAAGATAAAATCATTTAGGGCAAAGTCCAAGTGAAAGGGTGGTGCCCTGAGTGCCTTCTGATCTGAGGTGGGAGCCAAGTTTATATAGTGTGAAAGGAGGAATTCAGGACTTTTCAGGTTTCAGCATATATGCTAAAGGTAATCATGGTATGTTCCTATCCTTCTGACCCTTCTCATTACTCTTGATCTCTGCTGTAAATGCCTTCATTACTTTCAGTGCTACTGCCTAAATTAAAATTGACACTGATGTCTCAGTTCCCACTGCTCTTGAGGACTAAACCTAAGTTTAAAGGGTTGTATACAAAATATTAAGGGGAAGATGAAAATATTGATAAAACAATGTTAAGGTACAGAATACATTATAAAAATTTTAGTTAAGTTGTCTTCCAAACCTCTTTGATGTTGAGGTGATTGACTATAGGAATAAATCTTAGGATTTGATTCCTGACTGGAGCAGGAGAAATGGGAGCAGGAAGCTTTTCAACACAAAGAA
The DNA here is from genome assembly GCA_013398075.1 of Notiomystis cincta. Lineage (NCBI taxonomy): Eukaryota > Metazoa > Chordata > Aves > Passeriformes > Notiomystidae > Notiomystis > Notiomystis cincta. Next base: position 430,133 of record VZRX01006851.1, read on the forward strand.
CTACAGGTAAAACTTTGATGCCCTTAACAGATAAATATATTTGACAAACTGTATTAATTTCTTTAATTCATGAGATAATAAATCTCAGTGATAAATGCTCCCTCCAAACAACAGAACAATGGGATGGCTATCAATGTTTATCCACACCCCATAAACATACAAAACTCTTGCATATTGGAAAAGCCAGTAGTGCCTAAATTGGTGGTTGCCTATTCAAGGCATCTCATTTGTTACAGTAGATGTGATGCAGGCAAATAAAAGAATGACCAAAGGAGGCTGCTGGGTGGAGAATAGGAGGATAATGAGGTCAGATAAAATGTCTGGGTCTCATTAATCCCACAGAGCTTTCAGTGTCAGTTCAGCAGAGATGCTGAAGCACCATGAGCAGTGAATCCATACTGACAGCCGAGTTTCCTGGTAACCAGACCCTACAGAAAAATCTGTCTCATCTTTGTGAGTGGCTCAGCAGAGCACAAGGGCACTTGGTAGCACCTCTGCAGGCAGGAGTGGTCATTTCACTGCACAAACATGGGCCAACGATCAGTCTGCTCCACTAAGGTGAAACAGCACAAACCCTTGAAATGCTGGAGATGCTGCTCTGAAACTGGCAGGGCCAAACCCAGCAGTGGAATCCTAACAACAGCATTTATAATAGAATGGAATAGATGGAAGCAAAAATAGCTGCAGGTAACTCCCTTCCCTCTCAGTGCAAATAACTTTTCCTTTCCTTTAGCAATTACCACTTTTGAGGATTTCTTCTACTAACTGTTCTGTCTTTATCTCACAGAGATCATTAGCTACCTTTTAGAAATTACTTGCCTGATATCTCACCCAAGTCTCCATTCTTGCAAATGTAGCACCTTTTTCTTTGTCCAGTTGCTTGTCAAAATGGAAAACAACAGGTTTCTACCCCTTCCACAATAATGTTTTCTGTTACGATAAGCTGTTACAAACCTTCTATTTCTACTACTCCCCTACAGGCCTCATATTTCTCTTTTCTTGGTTAAAAAAAACCAAGATCTGATTGTTTTCCACTGGGATGGTGCTTTTTTATCTGCTTGTCATTTTTGTTGTTGGTCTCTGGTGTTTACATGCAAGACCCAGACAGAGCTGGTGAGATAGCACTAGTGCTCAGTAAAAATGAACATCTACTATTCTTCCAGAATCTCCTGTTTGCTGCTAATTTTCAAATTTGTGATCCCCTAAAATCTTAAGATTCCTTACTGCTATAACATGCTCTGAGAGACATTCTCATTCTCCTCATTTTCCTTCCTAAATACAGCATGTGCATTGAATTTAATCTTATTGATTTCATTTATCCAATTTATTGTAATTATTTTGAAATCTAATCCTGTGTTCTCATGAGATTTCCAGTAAGATGTCATCCCCAAATTTTTTATGTGTACCCTCCATCCCATGATCCAAGTAATTAATAAAAATATTGAATAACAATGGACAGAGGACAGGATTCTCTGGGGCTTGCATGGTGTGACCTTCCAGTTTGACAGCAGATTATTGGTAACTATGCTTTGCATAAGGCTTTTCAAGCATTTGTGCATCAGCTTTGTAGTGATTTTTGTCTGGATCATAATATCTCATACATCTGACACCCCTCCTCCCTCCCCAAAAGTCCATTGTGCAGTATCCACTTCACAGTGATAATTCTGTTTTTAATCACCTGGATTATTGAGGCTGCCCTCTGTTGCCAGTGCCTCTTCCTAAGCATGTGAATACAGCTTTTCTTTGTTAACACTTCTTTTGGAATCTGGTGTTTTTAGGCTTGATCACTGTTGCTCTTAATATTTCTTCTCCTTTAAGATCAGCAGATGGAAAAGGTCTTGGCTTTCTGCCCTGATGCTGATTGTTGAATAGGAGACCTGCACATTATTTTTTTTTCAACAATAATATTCCCTTTGGTTCCTTCCTTCTTTTCCCAGTAATAGATATTCACATCTCACAAAGTGGTGTAGTTCCCAGGTGTAATTATTTAATTGGCAGAACTCTAAAGCCCTTTCACTGGTTATAAGTCACTGTATGGCAGAACTGAAAAAAGACCCAACCCTAAAAATCTGTCAAGAAGATTTAAAAAAAATGGTGGTGCCACTGATTTTCTTAATCACCACATTATCACTGACCTCCCATATATGTTCAGCCAGCCCTTGGTCTCATCCAAAGGAGTTTGGAGCATGACTTACAGCCCCAAGAAGACTTTTTGGAATCACATCATGAACACTATGCATTTCTGCTTTCATCCCACAGCCTCAGGGGAGGTTTCCCAACTTTCATGTCGCAGGCTCAGGAGAAATTTCCAACAAATCTCCAAGAAAGCAGGAGATTTTCTGATATTCTCTGTCAAAGGGCCACACCAAAGCCTGAACTCCTTTCACACACCACTTGGAAGACTACTGGAGCTGGAGTGAGTTTGGGGTTGGCTGTTCACATGCTTTCACTTAAGGTTTCATTAGAAGTACTTGCCAAAAGCATGATTCATGGATTCTGTGAGATCCCAGGTGCCATCAGCTGGGCATGGCTGCTGAGAGTTCCACAGAGCTGAGCAGAGCTTGGCAAGACCCCACACCCAGCAGGGGATTGCCGAAGTGGAGGGTGCAGAACTGTAGGAAACAGAACCACATTGATTTGCAGCAGCTGGAGATCCTGCCTTGAATCCTAAACCAGCTCTTTAGTGTTCACCCACGGTCTGGCTCAGTCAGTGGCAGCAAGGGCAGCACAAGTGCAAGGCACAGGGACACGCCCTGGCACGGAGCTATTGCCCCTTCTGCTCCGGCCGCTCACCAGCGAGCAGCCGTGTTCCCTGCTCTCTCCCTCCACAGCCCTCTCATTGCTGCTGCCAGGGATGTGCAGAATGGACAGAGGTGCTACAGCTGAAACAGGCTCCTCAACAAATTCGTGCTCACAAAACATAAACACTTGTAAAATGCAGGCACCACCAGCGTGTGCGCTTCTGTGCCTTGGGAGAGGCTGGGAACGCTAATTGGTTCTGGTCTGAATCAGCTTCCTGGTTCAGGGCACTCTTATAAAAGGGTTTTCAGCTACACATTCAGTGCCAAAAGTAGCAGATGGTGGTAGGATAGTAAATTACATTAAGGAATACTTGTATAGTTTCTCTACCACTTTTATAGTTGAAAAACAAACAATCGAGTTGCTTAGGGTAAAGGCAGATGCGGTGTCATGTATGTCCACCACCCTAATAGTTTTATGGAATTATCTCAGAGAATAAAGAAGCAGGTTTAATAACCATGGAAATGAGCTGAATAATCCCAGAGTGATCATAATTTCTACTTTAGAAGTTTATGTTCCTCTGTCGCTAAGATTTGTGTTTCCAGTTCTGGGTATTTATATAATCACATACTGATTTTTTTTCCCCCAAAATTTTTCCTCTTATTTACAAAAACATCTCTGCAAATAACTTCCTAGCCAACTGTAAGCAGTAAGTGGCACCTCTGGGTATTAGTGCCACCTGCTTGTCGTGATGAATTGAATCACTTCCTATTTAAAAGAGTGTTTAAACAGTCTTCTACACAGCTTGTTTTCCAGCTCTGCCTCCTTTGTTACCCAGTCTCTTGCCTTCTTTGATACACTTTTCAGCTATCTCATGTCATGGGATTGTAGAATAATCCAGATTGGAAAGGACTCCAATCTTACATGATGCTTAAATCAGAGTCAGCTCTGGGATCAGACCAGGTTGCTCAGCCCTTTGTCCAAATGGGTCTCGAAAGCCTCAACAGACTGAGGTGTCACAGCTTCTTTGGACAAAAAGCTCCACTCTTTCACTCTTGTAATTCTGATTATAATATCCAGAGGAAACCTCTGGTTTGAATTCAACTCTATATGCAACATGATTCCATACTCTGCTTAGCATACTGCAAATACAAATGCTGCAATACATTCCAGCTACAATTTAGGAAAAAAAATCTACTCGAGTAATTGTTGGGTTTTTTCCCCCACTTATTTTTATTTTGTGTAATAAAGTGCATGAGTGAACAGATGTGCATATACATGAATGTTCCTCAAGTGGTTCTTTATTTGTGATAGAGGAAGAGACTCAGAAGAATTTCTACAGGTTTGGATTTATTTTCTGTTCTGCCAGGGCAAGATCCAAATCAGTGTGCATTTTTTGAGGGTCTGGATATCTCATCCATTAACCAGTACATTGATGGTTCTGCAGTTGGCTTGGGCAAAGTAACCTGTCAGAGAAAAAGGGCCTTTAATATGAAAATGATAGTTACCAACATCAAGAAAAAACAAGAACAGTTTTGTACAGTGAAGTGCATGAGATCACCATGTAAATAAAAAGCCAAAAGTGTAAACCCACATATTATTCCTATCCTGTTCTGGTGAAATAAGGTTAATTTTTCTCTTTGGTTTTGCTTTCCTCTTATTATTAACAGAAAAGTAGGCAAACTGGCTGAACATTTCAATTCTGCCTCCTAAAATGATGTTACAAAAAGGCAAGATAGTATATGGCAGAAGCACCACCTTTGTTTGTACTCCCCAGGATTTTGAGTGTAAGGGTTAGGTATCTAACTTTTGACCTGTGAGCACATTATTCAGTTAGAGGGAGAGGGGTCTTTCCTGGAACCATAAATCACAGATGTCTGGCAGAAGGGCCGTGTGCGTGATCTGGGTGTGCACCGGGGGTGTCCCTGCCACAGAGGGGCCAGCTCAGAGCTGGCAGTAATTTATATCAGGTGGTTTCAGGTTTACAATAAATGCTTGCATGAAAGCTCCAAGCTCAGGAACAGATCACCTCTGCTGGGAAGTCTTGTCCTGGTTCGGGACAATGATTTTAGAAAAAGGAGGCAAGCAGGTTTTTAAAGAGTAAATATTTGCATGTTGAGAAACTTCTGATGAAACTTCTCATATATTTATATGATATATACATATATAACAGGAACAGGACCATCAAACCAGGCTGAGGAGGAAGGTCACTATACTGGTATGTAGGAAACTCTCACAGATGCCCAAATTTGTACACTTCTCCAGGCTGGTGACTTATTTAGAATAACAATTGTTAGGGACTTCTAAAGAATGGAGGGTGGGATTGGGGAGAGATTTTTCTCTCAGGCTTTGGTGATGATAACTTGAGTTGACACCTGATTGGAAAAAGACTATTATGGAAATGAAGACACATCAAAGTGGCTTAAGTGCTACAAAATACCAGGAACATTTTTTTTACCAAGCAACACAACTGTGACTTCAACTCCTCAACCCAACACAGCCTGTAAGAATAATATCTGAACAGGGATCTGTGAGAATGCAGTTTGAAATAGGAGGCAGCTATTTTAATTTGAAGATTTCTTGTGGCTAAAGGAAGCTAAAAGATGTCTAGAAATTTTTGCTGACAACCACCTCTTGTCCCCAGGGAAAAAAAAAAGAAAGAACAAAGCACAGAAAGTCATGCTTGTCTCAAAGCAAGCAGAGGGGCAAAGGAAGGATAGTTCTCCAAGAGACTTCCAGCTGTCTTCATTGTCAGTCTCAAGTGTGAGTCCTGCCTGGAGATGAGATGGCTGGTCATGGGCAGGGATGGGGATGTCCAAAACCCCCCTTTCTCTGGCTGCACAGGTGTTCTTAGGAATGAACCATTCTGATTGAAGATGCTTAATGTGTCCCTTCCTTATCTAGAGCTCCTCTAAACCAGGTCAAATTTTCACCGTTTGTTTTCTAAGTGTAGTATTCAGTCTGGGAGCCAAAAGTCCTGGTTTGGAAAGGTGGAACAGCTGGCTGGAGGGTGCAGGGAGGGCTCACCTCAGCTGGAGTGATGCTTTGCTGCTACTGCACTGAAGTTTGTGATCCCTTCCTTGCAGTCCCCTGGCCAAGCCTGGGGTGCTACCATGGAACAAAATGCTTCAGAGCAGAAAGTCAAAGTGCTTTTCTTTTATATTCTCTCATGGAAAATGCTAATCATTCCCCCCAGCCCCCCAGAGAATGTGCCTTTTCCTAGGGCTGCTTTAGTGGCATAACACAGAAAGGCTGGAAACAAAGGTGAAAAACAAGGTTTTGAGGGAGGTGGTCACATGTATGAGAGAAGCCTCAGGGGCACTGCAAATGATGCCAGGCTCAGCTGGATCCCAGGGATTATGTTGCCAGCCCAGATTTGGTGCTTTGATATCCCCTCATCCCTTCATCCCAGAGGGGACAGGTATGGTATGGGGACAGAGGGTCTGGTTTCATCCTTCTGCTTCCAGAGGAGTCCTGATGTAAGAGAAATTTCCTGCAGGCTCTTGCTGACTTTGCCAAAGGCATAGGACAATGCCAGAGACTGGCCCACTGAGTCACACACTCTTTCCAAGAGCAATCCTCTTCCATATAAGAGCTATTTTTATAGCATATTTTTCATGTTTTCTATGATAAGCTCTATCATCCTATAAGTTCCTTTCCTTTAAATGAATGTTAAATATTTATCTTTGGACAGGAAGATTCCCATTTATTACCATGAATAATGAAGTTTCCTAATTATGTTTAATTCTTTATATCCCTTTACCTTCTCAATATCCTCACTTGCTTCAAAAGAAGAGCAGTGCTGCTCCCTTCCAGGAATTAAATTTTTTTTTTAGAGGAAGTAAGAAACCCAAAGCACCTAAGCATTTAAATGTTTTTATTTTTGTTGCTTGTTTTTTTATGTTCTAAGGGCTTTTAAAATTGGTTTTCAGATTTTCTATACTGGCCAATGTTTACAATCAATAAAGTACATGGCCAATGCTCAGTCTGCAAAGGAATATTGTTGATTCTGACCTTACAGTAGATCTGGGAATATTAAGATGCTTTTTTCTGGTAAAGAAGTCATTTAGTTAGGAAGGGGTTGGTGATCAACTATCCCTCACTTAAGGCACCTTAAAACACATCCAGACTTCACTGTACATGAATAACTGTTAAAGTTTTCAGTTAAATGAACTAAGAAAAGCTGTTAATGAAGCACAGGAAAGATGTGTTTGATTCAGAACTGAATCAGTGCTTCCTCTCGATCGAGTTCCCTTTGAAAAAAACCCGAAACAACCACAGACAAAAAAAACCCCGTGCAGCACAATTTCCTTCCCTGAGATGAAAAGGTAACTATGGTGACTGGAGACGGATCAGATGTGACCATTTTGCAGCACGATACCCTCCTGCAGTGGGGCCAGGGGGTGTCAGGAGACCCAGAACTCACCGGGCACTGCAGACCTCAGCGCCAGAGCTGGACAGGAGAAGCCCTGGAGCAGTGCCCGAGGGCTGGCAGCTCCTGGCAGGCACCATCTGAGAGCTCCAGCCCTTTGATTTGGCATCCCCTGGCCCAGACAGCAAGGATTGCCGGGCTTGGGGCGGTCCAGAGGTTTTGTGTTTGCTGTGTTTGCTCCGGGGTGAGGCTCGTCCCTCTCGGAGCCGCGAGTTAACGCGTTGTCTGCTTCGAATAATACATATTTTATGACCTGGCTACTGTGTTTTAATCGGCTGAGCAGCAGCTCAAGCACTTGAGCAGGTGGCCTCCTAGCTTTATAAATACAATTATGATGACTAAAAGCCACACTGCACTTGGCACCGTTCTTCAGATTTTCCCCAGAGGCCTGGGGCTGGCTTGCCCTGGCAGCAGAGCCAACCTTTGCAATCTCCCTGTCCACCTTCCAAGTTTGGTGCCCAGAATTCACCACTCACACTCTGCATATTCTGGTATTCCTATAGGGGGCAAAACTGATGGCAGATTTTACATTAAACCCAGCAAAATCTACACAAACCATGCCCAAAATATTTTCCAGCTTGGGCTGACAAGAACCTCACGATAAGAATGCAGATGTGAACTGGGAGAAGACTGGAAATTAAGCTCACTATGGGTAATTCTAAATACCATTTTTGGTCAATACAGTGCTCATTAAGCTGTGAGACCCTCAAGTTATTACTGTATTTGCATGGAAAAATAAACCACAGTGTGGCTGGCACTACTGCTCCAGTGAAAACACAAAGGTTTCAGTGGGTCCCAGTGACACCTTTCACTTTACAGTAAGTTCCTACTTTATTTAGGGTTTGCAGATCTCCATCAGGTTACTCAGTTTGCTTATTCAGCAAAGCCCTTACTTAGCATGCATAAAGTTAGGAACATTTATGTCCCACTGAGGTACCATAATTGGCTTCATGATTATTTCAGTGTTTGTGATCTCTGTGTGGATCTGTTTCTCTTTCATATCATGATAAACAAATGAGGTCTTTGGTATGTATTGAGCTAGAATTCTATCAGGGCCCAGCTGTAATTTTGGTATTTGCTTCATTTGATATTTGCTTCACAAGTGCTTTAGGTTCTCTTCTTCTAGGAAAAAAATTTATAGACCAAGATATTTTTGCAAAGAAAAATAAAAAACACTTTGAAATTGAAATAATTTTTATTATGAAGACCTCAAATGTTCTAAAATATGCCTACACTGAAAAATTAAAATTAATCCAAATGGGGTTTTTTTGTTTTCTCAGAATGAAATGGTGAAGTATTTCTAAATAAAAACTCCATTACAGTGACATGACTCTGAAATATCCATGACCAGCTCCAGGCAATGACATGTGGGAGGTTGTTTTGCTGCCTAGTCTGTAAACACAGAGGATTAGATTCAGATCTTGAAACATGTGGCATTGTATGTATTTCAAGAAAGCTGAGAGAGCTGAAGAGTCCAAATCTTCCTTCAGTTCTTTCGGGCAACCATAGTGGGAACTGAACAACCCCTACCCCAAACTCATCACTGTCATGACAAGTTATGTCATTGGAGATTGAAATATTCAGCTCAGGTGTGTTTCACCAGAACTCTGCAGGAAGTATTCTGCAAGGCATATGTCCTAAAAGCTGAGGGTTTAAAACAAATAGGAGTAAGAAGAATTTTTAAAAAAGCCCTAAAAGGAAAAATCCAACCCCCTGAGGAATCCCAGTGGATCCTGTCAGGATGGAAGAGGCACAAGCCATCAGTGTTTGCAACAGCTCAACAGCTGCAGCCAGAGCCTGGGCAGGTCATTTGCATCAGAATGCAAACCCATCTCTGCCCCGTGCTGATGCACAGACACATCCAGTTATTGCCCACATGCTGATACAGCAGAGAAAACTCTTTGTAAAGACCCTCTGGCCACCCACCTCATTTCCATGCCCTGCTTCAGGAGGCTCAGGTTTGAGCCCAGCAGCCTGGGCTCTGGCAGGGACAGGATGCCCATGGCACAGCAGATTCTCCGGGGCGGGATAAGCCCAGAATGTGCCCAGACATACAGCTCAGTCAAATCCAGCACTTGGGGCCACACTTGGGACAGCTTTCAGGCTTGAAGAACTAAGAAAAAGTTTCCATAGCCACTGGCTGTTTCTCCAGCTGAAGATGCCTTTCTGTGTGAAAGGATGATGTTCCTGGCTGCCCTCACAGCTGTTGAAGCCCCACTGAAATCCGCAGCTTATGGAAACCAAGCCAGGCCAAGGAGCAACAGGACTGCGAGCAAAACTGCTCAGCAAAGGCTGTGGGTTTGCCACCTGTGAGAACTAAGAGAAAAGCACCCTGTACAGCAATAATTACTCCACAAAGAAGTGATGATAATGCACAGATTTGCTGCCCAAACTCCTCTAGCCGACTGTTTCACCTCAAGCTTTCATGTAGGGATTTGCTTAATCTTTTGTTGATAACATGAGAACAAACAAATCCATCATTAGCATAATAACACCATGATTACACACCTAATCAGTCTTTAGACTTATCATCCTTTAAGTAACCTTTCCTACTAGGCAAGTGAGAATTTGGAAACGTTAACTTATACTAAGCTTGCTTGCACTGTGCTAATATTTCATTCCAAATTAGCAGCACAGCATTTTCCCCTGCAGAAACCTATTTAATAAAACATTGAATTTTTAATGTTTTTGACTGGGGGAGATGCTGCCACGTGCTCTCCTAAAGATTTAAACTCTTTTGACTCCTCTTTATTTTGTCATTGCTGAAGTACATTATTGGCATTGTGATCACCCTTCCCTCCTGGATCCTGCAGGACCCAATGAAACACTGCTGCTGCTTTCTGAGAGCTCGATTTTGCACACAGAACTGCTACTTCAGAGCCAAGATGTATAAGCTTAATAAAGATTTTATCCCGAGTGATTCATTTAGGATAGCAGAGGTGCCAACATCTGTAATCTGCCTGAGAGCTTTTGGAACAACGACTGAATTGCAGAGATTTCATACACGGGCACAAGCAAAGCTAAAAAGTTCCTTTTTTTGTACTCTGAAAAAATTTGAAGACCTAATGAGTGTGATTTGTGGGCTGAGCTCATAGTTTGGAAGGGTTGTTTGTGACTTGGCTGGTGACATGGCAATACAAATTATACAACTTTGACAAGTTAAGGCCAAAGTAATTTTAATGAGGCAGAGGGGTTGCTTCACTACTCTTAACCTTCTCTGCTTATTCCTGAGTTCAAGTCTTGGCCAGACTGGTAGCAGCAGAAGATGAGAATAAGTCAGTTGTACCCCACAGGCTCCTGCATTCCTTCTGTCTGCAAATCCTTGCACTTACATGTGCAGACAAAGCTGGATTCCCATGCCAGTAGGCACATACACAGACCTACTCTGTGCACTCTCTTGTGGGTTTTTATACATCAGACATTTTTGCCTTCTTAGAAATGCCAGCCTACATAGTCATTTATCAGCAGCCTGCACAAGTTGAAGCCTTCAAGTCAGCTGCAGAGGGAGCAAGTATAAGCACCTAGATCAAACAGAAAATCTGGTTTTCTGCACGTGGAGATACCATGGGAAAAAAAATAAAAAGCAATATCAAACTAGAGAAAATATTGGGCAGAAAATAGTTGTGTCCTTAGGAAGAGCACTCCTGGAACAAATGGCTCCTCCAGGACACATGGATTAGAGAGAATTTTGTAATAAAGAACATGGAAGTGTAAGGGACTACTTGGGTCAACTCTTTCAATCCCTTTCCCTTCAAGGCAGCCAAGGCATGAACATCCAAAGCAGATGGGACTGTAACCCACAACCTCCAGACACAGAGACTGCATTTCTATCAGCACTTGATAGCACATTTAAGACAAATTCTGAGCAGTAGACCATGCCAGAGAAGGTTAATTTGTTATTACTGTATTTTTTTTATGTCCTAAAAATTAGATACTCTTTCTATAGCAATGATCTTGTAAAGCTTTCAGGATACTGTTTCTGAGGCCATGTTAATACTTGTTAATTAGAGTCATTTCAGTGATGGGCGTTGTGGGTTGGCCCTGTCAGGACACCAGGTGCCCACCAAAGCTGCTCTGTCACTCCCCTCCTCAGCTGGACAGGGCGGAGAAAATACAGTGAAAGTCTCATGGGTCAAGATAAGGTCGAGGACAAAAGAGACACGCCTTGTGAAAAAATAAATTTGTAACAACTCAAATTGGGGTAGGACAGTGAGAAATAAAAACTAAATCTTAAAACACTTTTCCCCCACTCATCCCTTCTGCCCAGGCTTAACTTCAGTCCTTATTTCTCCACCTTCTCTCTCCCAGTGGATGGGGAAGGGGGGCTGTGGTCAGTTTCTCACCTGTTGTCTCTGTTGCTACTTCCTTGCCAGAGGAGGACTCCCCACACTCTTCCCTGCTCCAGTTCAGGTCCCTCCCACTGGACACAGTCCTCCATGAACCTCCCCATGTGAGTCCTTCCTGAGGGCTGCAGTTCTCTGTGAAGGATCCTTTGTCCTTCAGGAACAGGCTGCTCCCACGGGGACCCCACAGCGTCACAAGCCCTGCCAGCAAATCTGCTCCAGAGTGGGATCCACAGCTCCTGCCAGGAGCCTGCTCCAGTGCAGGCTTTCCACAAGGTCACAGACCCCAATGGACCTTCAGCTGCTCCAGAACGGGTCCTTCAGAGCCTGCAGGTGGATATCTGCTCCACCCTGGACCTCTGTGTGCTGCCTCAGCATGGGCTGCACCAGGGGCTGCAGGGAAGTCTCTGTGCCCGAGCACCTTCTCCCCTCCTTCTGCAGGGCTGTTTTTCTCACTCTTCTCTCCAACCCCAGCTGCTCTTGTGCAGCTTTTCCCCCCTTCATTATCCCATAGGCACGACCACCACCACTGATGGGCTCAGCCTTGGCCATCTTGCAGCTGGTAGGCCTTGGCTCAATCGGATTTGGGAGAAGCTTCCAGCAGCTTCTCACAGAAGCCATCCTTGTAGCCTCTTCATGACCAAAACCTTGCCATGGAAACCCAATGCAAGGTGGAATAGCACAAAAAAAAAAAAAAAATCACTACTGGAGCTAATAAAAGAATAAGATGCTCAGTTACAAAATATCATTGCATTAATAGTCCAGAGCAAGTATGTCCAGCTGGCACCTTTTTGGCAGGATTTATTCAATATCATGAACCCAGATGGTCTCTGGCTCCCAAATGATTTGAAGGAGGCCTAATAACCTTAACAACACCCACTAGGGTTCTCAGGCTGTGCCTCAGACGTGATTCACAGTCTTGGCACACCGGTCAAGATCTGGATTTGGAGCATGCCAAGGCTTAGGGGTTAAGAGGATCTGTGGTTGTGCTTTGAGCTATTTGAGACGTGAGAGATTAATTGTATAACGCAGAGCTGAGCTGGATTCCAAGTCACATAAACAGGCTGGATCCAGGACTTTGTGTCAGACTTTGTAGTGCTGGGAAGTGTGAGAGGCAGGAGAGAAAATACTGTGTTAAGCTGGCCACGATGATTAAATACCCCCCTGAACTTAGAGTATAAAGAGATATTGGTCTTGGCAATTCAGTAAATCATGGTGCATCTCTCTGAGCTGAAATACAAGCTTGCATGGAGAGAACAACCATATGTAACTGTGGTTTTCCAGGCTAACAGGCTTTTTGGTGCCTAAATTTCTTCTGTTGATGATTTGGGATTTGCACGGTAGTTTTCTCAAAGGAAATGTTCTTTCTCTTGTGTACACATAGGAGTGAAGGCATCATATCCTGTGATTTCATTGCCAGGTGCCATTAAGAATAATGGCTGGATCTTAATTGGCACAGCCTAGCATGTGCCTGAACTCCTGGCAAAATAAAGCAAAGCCCTGAGGAATCTCACTAATCCACATTGCAAGTGCTTGATTTTCTCCTCTGCCTTCAGTAATGAAGAAAAAGTGAAGAGCAATTCAGGTGAGTGGGTCTGGGAACTTAATATCAGGCAAAGGAGAGAAAGTAGGGAAATCAGGGACTTTTGTTTTGTTTTTCTCCATATGGAACTGTGAAATTCCTGGACTTCAAACCTTCTTGACTTTTCTTGCTGACACTCTTGTCCTCCCTGGAAACCAATGGTAAAGCATCTATTGATTCAAGATGAGATTTCAAACTCCCTGTTTGCCTGCTTTTCCCTGGTCCCTATCCCTCTCCAGTGCTCTGGCTCCTGAGACAACTCAGCAAGTCTGTTCAGATCATTCAGCCAACAAAATAATCAACATAGCAGAGACCTGCAGAGTAGAGGCCAAAGAACAGCCTTGATTTTTTTTTCCCCTTGAGGAAATAGTTTGAATCTTTTCTATATTAAAGGGTGTGGAGAGTTTTTCCTCTTTTGAAAATGATTTGGAGGTGAATCTGCATATAACATTGCTGAGGGATGTTTTGGGGACTCAGCCTGCTGACCTTCCAAAAGACTATTTGAAAATACCCTCAATAATTTTACGGAAGAATTAATATCTTTTATTATATTGTCTAGTGCAGTAAAACCCCTCTGCAGTATCTGAAGAGATAATTTTCTATTATCTGCCAGAAGCCTTTTAATAAAGAAGAAAAAGAGTGCTGCACAGTAGTTTTATTGGCTGAGGTTCATCCTGCAAACACAGAAGTACCACCTAGGGCTCTGACAAACAAGCATCTTTGAAGCACTGTGGTATTGAAGCAGCCCCTGTGGTAGCTCAATACCCTCTCCTGATAATTTTAATTTTACTGAAATGCTTCAGAAGGAGGTACAACAGGTTTCTCCCCTTCTTTTTCTCTGTTTGTTGTTGGGAATAAGGATGGGATTAGATCACTTGAGTGTGCTGCTGTAATGAAACATTAGAAATGTTATCTGCATTCAGCCCTGCCTGCCTTCTTCCTTTTATTCTGGAAAGGAATTAAGTAATTACTGTGCAGTGGGTGCCACCCAAAATCACAGCTCACACTTCCAGATGTAAATCAGTAGGGTGGGGAAGTCTAAAGGTCAGCAAGAAGGAAGAAAGGGAAGATAACACTCTGGCAGCAGAGGCCAAGGTTGTAAGTGGAATGAATACTTGAAAATTCACTCTATTTGAGAATCTAGTGTGCATTTCAGATCAAAGCTTGAGGGACACGTTCTTGCTGGATCTCCCACTAGCTCCAGGAGGGCTGAGCTTACTTCCACACTGTTTGGATGTATCTGGCCCCATCAGTGGCCTGGTAAAGCCTTCACAGTCCATCCCACACAGCCTCTGGACCCAGGCAAGCTGCCTTTGAGACCTCCTGGCAAGACTTATTTCTCTAATACAGATTTTTTACCTTTGCATGCTCAGTTTCTGGATCCCTGCAGTAAAGGGAGACAATATTCAGAATATTTGCAAGTCTGCTACCAACAGCCTTGCTTTTCTGAATAATCTTTCTCATACCCTTAGGAGCAGCCCATGGAGCACATTGAAACCACTGGAATATGGTAATAAAGAGCAACAGTTTCTGTATCTGTATCCCAGCCCTTCCTGTGCCCTGCCTGCACTTCTCTGGGGGTGACAGATGGCTCCTGATGGAAACTTCCCAGGCAGAGAGAAAATTGGAGGCTCTGGTGCTTCCTCTCACGCCACCCCCATTATGATACACTTTGTAGTACTAATGCTTGGGCTGGGTTTTGGCCAGAGCTCTCAGTGCCCAGGAGGCTTTACCACCATAAATACAACTGGCTGGGAGCAGGTCCCTGCCCTCCTTCCATCCTGGGGCTGCTCTTTGTGATGGCAGGAAGGTGGCAGAAATCTTCACCTTGCTGTGTCTCTGCTTGCAAATCTCACCTGATCTCAAAGCATTGATTTCAAGTTCTCTCCCCTCTGTTTGGAAGAGAGGGGCAAAATTGACTTCATGACTAAGCTTTGCTCAATGAAGTTCCTTTTTATACATTTTCCCCTCTCTCTTCCCATTTACATTATTTTTGTGTTTGGGAAGCAACTACAGATTTCCCTGGTGTTTTTTTCCAACATTACTGTAATAATTGCCTACATTGCTAACTATACCAAAAGCAATCTTATGGAGGTCATTATTAATTTTTTATGTATGTTAACTGTATAAATAATGATTTGTAAAATTAGGCAGAAGTTACATTAAATTGAGCAGTGGTTATATCTTGACACTGTTTATATATCTCTTCTAAAATAATTAAACTTCCCTTTCATTGAGAAGGCCATGTACAGACAGTTGTAATATGTTTAATATTTTTATAGCAAGTAATTTAACTCAGAATTTCACTAAATTAATTGCAAAGTGTAAACTTTATTTAAGATTCTCCAAGCAAATGTACAGTTATATGGTAGTAAAGAATTAATACTGTATATCTTTGGAAGGGCATTACCTTGAAATTGTCAGCCAGTTTCTCATAATATTCAATGGTGAATCATTATTTAAATGTTAGGTCATACTCCAACACATTTGTCCACATGCCAGGAGCTGAGAGACTGTGAATTGCCTTCGTGTCAAACAAGCTGAGATGGATGAGTGTCTTTGGCTTCCAGAGGCAGCAAAGCTCAGGATGAGAATGAAAGTGTGAGAAAAGGTGTGAAAGTGAATATTGAATACTGAAAAGGAAGATTTTCAGACAGACACAGAACTTGTACTGAAATCCATCCTGAAGGAGGAATAATATAAACCAAGGCATTGAAGAGTTTCTGATGAAATATTGGAGGTGTGTATTAATCTGTGACTCTGAGGGGGCTGTAGGGGAATTCAGAGCTGTGGGTGGTTTGCTTTCCTGACTTTGGTGCACTGGAAAAGACAACCATGGTCTGCCTCTCTTGGGGGGAGCCAGATGTGAGCCCTGAGCAGAGCCCAGGCTGGGACACTGTCTCACCAAGCTGCACCAAGTCACTGGTCTCAGTCCTTGCCAATGTGAGTTCTGGATCATGGAAAAATACTTGTGTGAAGAGCTGTTCCTTTTGATCAAACACACCATCAGGTTTCCCTAAAAATACATCTGAGACTCTGACATTGAAGGGGACAAAGAAAGGGGGAGAAGGGCAGCTAACAGGCTCAGGATCCAGAATTCACACCAGGCCTTTGTGATATTTCATGGGCAGTGTTTGGCTCACAGAAATTTGTCTGGGCAATGAGAGGTGTTGAATGTGGCAGTGCTAGTGATAGCTGAGGTGATTTTCTTCCTCAGACCTTTACCCTCAGGTTGGCAGTTCCCAATGTCACACTTTAGGTGCCAGACCAAACATCTGTGGATAATTAATCCAGTTCAGCCTAAACTCCAATCACAACTCCAGTCTGACATCCTGCCTTCCTACAGTGATTCAGATACTGCATCCTCCCTGACTTTCCCTCTCACATTCTTTCAGAGTTCTATTTGACTCTGATATGAGATGTTATTTCTGCCCCACAAACCTCTGCATTGGCTGGTGACTTGAAATCATCTTTACTTGTAAGTCACAGTGCCCAAAAGTTCTCTGGATAGAGAAGTGCTCTCTGAAAGGAGGTATTATTCCATAGGAGACCTCTGCATCTTTTGAGTTTCCCTTCTCACCCTTGCATTTCCTCTGTCTCTCACGTAGAGCTGAGAGGCTCTGCTGCTTTTCCATGGAAGCCTGGACATGCTCCATAAAGGGAGAGTTTTTCTGCCCATATGTCTTTAAAGGCAGAGAGCAATAAAAATGTCAAGTTACCAAAGAAAGCCAAGTCCATTTATCAAGATATTTCCTGCAGCAGAAGTTGATGCCTCTGAACAGCCTGGAGCTGAGGCTCAAGAACTCCATGCACAGAAGTGTATCCACTGATTAAAAGCCTATATGAAAATTTAATGGGAACACACACAAAAACTTTGATGACCAATAATGTTTATTGTCTCCTTTAAAACTCGAGGTGACATCAAACATTTTTAAATTCATTAGACACTCTCTGTCAAAGCAGATGTTGTTTGAAAGAAAAATGACTGCCTAGCATACAGAAGATATATTTATTTGTGAGGAGACATAATTTCAACCTGAAAATCACTTCATCATAGGGCTTGGCATTTTTTTATTCACCTTCAGTTCTGTAAATAAATGCTTGTGGCTATGGAGAGAGATCTGCTGAATAAAATACTCAAATAAATAAATAAAATACTTAAAATATACCGAATTCCCTCTTCCCCAAAATCAGCTGCTGCAATTGGTTAATGAGGAACTGCAAATGGGGAATGAACATCTCCTTCCCCATGTTCTGGCACTGCACACGAGACTCTTTCCTTCTTTCCCCCGAGATTAGTGTGGAGGAAACAACATCATAATTCAAAACAGGTGCAAGCAGTGGTTTAGCAAATTCCTGCCATTTTCAGCTCTTGACAATTGGCCGAGTTTCATATGTGCTTAAACTCTCAAATTGTAGGCTTATCAGATGCTGACACTGGTTGTATTTATATACCTGAATACTCAAGAACATCTGCTGTACTGAAATTCATCATTCAAAAGACTTAATTAAAATAATGCTGAATTGGAGACTCAGCGTGCATTACCAAAGTGCGTATTTGTTTTGCTACAATCAATTAAGAATGTATTCATGAAAACAACTCCTGCAACAAAATCTGTATGTTTAATCCTTATGCTAATCTCCTCAGAATTTGTTGTACTGTTTCAGAGGCAGTCAATTGAAGACTTTATTTTCTTTAATAAAACTGCATAACATGTTTTCATTAACTCAACAAGAGGTAAATCAGAATTGATGTCTAGTATAAACAGAGAGGAAATGTAGATTGAGGCATCTTGGTAATAAATAGTAACCTATACTTTGAGCTGGCTAAGCATCCTTCTAGTTAGGATATTAGTGAGTATTAAGAAATCCTCATTAAAACCTAAGTATTAAAAGATGCTTTTCCATCCAAGCACACATTGTCTCTGTTATTTACTCTTCTTCCATTGATTTAAGAGATTAAGAAATCTAAGCAAAATCAATAACCTACTCACACATAATCTGATTTGTCTCCATCACCAATGGGGTGTCATTTATAATGTTATAGCCTACCACAGCCACTTGTATTACACGCTGTGCTTGAATTGGAATAGCAACTGTGTGTGGCATTTAGGAGTTGATGGTTACCTTTTTAGTTCTCTAATGAGAAAATGTGTGCACATGTTTGCCTTCTTGAAATAGTCCAACATTTGGAAACCAGCATTTGGAGATACTGTTTGGAAATGAAAATGTTCTGCTTTCTCAAAAAGAAATGCTGTGATGCAACTGAGAGATTTAGGAGTAAACGAGAAAGATCAGCAGCATGGATGGAGAGAAGAAGTGGAAAGTGATTGGGATTTTTTATAAGGAAAGGCTTAAATGAGAAATTCCCAGAACACAGGCAAAGCATGGATTTCAGGGTCTCTGCCTCCTTGTCTATTCTACAAGTGTTTTGGAGATTAAAGCCTCACTCAGGACAGACAGCAAAGCTTGTGTCTAATAATGATCAATGATGCAGGCATGTTCTTTGTGCCTGTGAGATGTCACTGAATGAAAATCAAAAGGAACAAGCTGTCTAGAATCGAGCCTCAAACAAGATAAAACTTCTGTCCTCCTTTGTGGGATCTCTGTGGGTTTTGGCAGGGCTGTTTCTGCCAGAGGG
This sequence comes from Notiomystis cincta, assembly GCA_013398075.1. Lineage (NCBI taxonomy): Eukaryota > Metazoa > Chordata > Aves > Passeriformes > Notiomystidae > Notiomystis > Notiomystis cincta. The sequence continues at coordinate 448,870 of VZRX01006851.1, forward strand.
TGTCCAGAAGCATGTGCTAAACCTGGGCTTATTGACACTCAATTCTCTGGGAAAGCACCTGGAGCCATGTGTGCACAAATCCAGATTTGAGGATGAGCAGGAGGAAGAGGTGCAAGAGCTTTGGGTGAAATCAAAAATACATGGGACAACCTCTGGGAGCAAGAAGGAGCAGCAGGAGGATTTGCAGCTTGCCAGTATGGAAATTCTCTCTCATTTTAGCAGCTGTTTTCCCCAGGTCTGCCTTGGATGGGGGTCAGGTTTGCATTCACAGCAGCAGAGATCTGCCCTGAGAGGGAAGTGTCTGAGGACCACTGGGGAGAAGCAAGCAGGAATGACAAAGTTTAATTGCCATCATTGCAGGAAAGGAGGACTAATGGCTGCTCTCAGCAGTGGGAATTAATGAACAACTCATAAAAGACTGCACTTGCCAGTAGCTGTCCAAGGAAGCATTGCCTGCATGGCTTCCATGGGATGCTTACACCTGTCAGCAAAGCCATCCAACGAAGAACTTAGAGGGCCAGACAAAAGCTCTCACCTTTGGGAGCTTGGGGGCTGACAGGATATGGTTCAAGGACTATATCACCTCATTCCTGCCCTCCATAAATCTTCAGTTCAGGGCCAGTGACTTGAAGGCAAAATTTTGCCCCTTGGCAAATAAAATTTGATTTATTTTCCTTCCTTTCCACAATTTTGCACCCAAACTGGAGAAATCCTTGCCTGCTGTGACTGTTGGAAGGCTGATATACTGCAGGCTGCTTTGTGAGGATTTACTGTGTGCAGGAAGGTGAACACTGCCATCCCTGTGTGCAGAGGATGGCTGTCCCAGAAAGGGGAGGGAGCAAGAACATGAGAGGGCAGATTGAGGAAGAAGAAAGTGCTAAATGAAAAGAGGTCTGAGCTGTGAGTTTCTGGCTGTACCCCATGTTTTTAAGACTAAGTCAAGAGTAATCACAATTTTTTTGTTTTACTGAAATTGACAAGAATTTGTCCAATTCTGAGCATCCTATAAAAATACAAAAGGTTTATTTTCTAAAGGGGGGAATCTAAACAGCAGCTTCTATTTCTGAGCCAGACATTGCTTCCCTGAATGTTGAAGAGCAAACTGCTTAATTCTTCTCCACTCATTAAAAGTCTCCAAGTGCTGCTGAGCTTCTGCTTCCCAGAGGGAAAGAGCCAGCAGGGCCAGCTCTGAGGAAGCTTTTCCCAGACAGTTCTGTTCAGGCAAAACTCCTTGGAGAGTACTCAGGCTTTCCTGGGAGGTCTGGCAGGAAAGGCTCAGGCTTTCTCTGGGGCTGGGTGTGGAAATGTTCCTTTTTGTGGTAAAGCCACTCTTGGCTGTCCTGGTGGGATGGCAGAGCTGACAGAAAAGGTCAAGCTGCAGGTCCTGGGTCCAGTGTAAACCGTGGGGAAGAAACACCAGTCAGGATGAAGGGAACTTTGTCATGTTAAATGAACAGTTCTGTTTAGGAAAAGCTTTCCTAGTTGATTAGAATAACATTTGCAGGCTCCACTTTAATACATGGGAAGTCGGTAGGCATTGAGAAATGAAGCAATTTCTTTTCTCCTTTGACAATATTATAAAAATGGTCATACAAAGAAAGCCTCTCCATAACAAGGTGTGTTTGGACTTTGGTATTTTCTGTGGTCTTAACAGTGTGTGATTTATCAGTTCTAACAAAGAAAGCATTTTCTTCAAGTTCTCTGATTCCTTTTACTATATTATTTTAATTCCAGGTTAATGAGTGTAGGTATGTAGTATTTGCCAACCTGCATCAGACCAGGAATTTATTAACTATTTCCAGAGCCAGCCCTGAGGAGAGGAAGATCCTAAATGCCGAGAAAAGGAGAACATGACAATTATTTCTGGATCTGCATCACAGACACCGTCCAGTTCTGAAGCAACACATCCAGTTACTGGTATTATCATGCATATTAGTAGTTATTTACAGTCTAGTTAGTCAATATTTCACCTGAAGTTCCTTCACATTGAATTTCACAGGCAAAGCTGTCCACATGAAATGCTATTTGTGTACGCTGCAGATTTATGTACCTTTCACTTCCTTGCTCTTTTATTAACCAGAAGGTACAAAGACTTTAAAAAAAAAAACTTGAGAATAAAATCAATGGAAACAGATCTCGTTTCAAACTGGCCATTTATAATTGCTCTGGCAAGAAAATGGCTGGATAAATGAGAACATGTTCCAAGCTACTAAAGTGACAAGACATATTATTCCTGGGGACAAATGTTTATTCTAGTTGATCTGTTACTTTCAACTCCAATGCTTGATTGGAGCCCCTGATAACTCATGTTGGGATAAAACAAGTAGCCTCAAGTTAATAATTTTTCTTTCTGCTAATCTTTCTATTTCAAAAAATACCAGACACTTGGCATTTTCCATCATGACTTGCAGTATCAGATTGGAAAAGGATTAAGTCTGTACAGTGATACTATGAAAACACAGTAAAGACAACCTGGAACAGAAATTAAATAAAAATGTCTTGGGAAATATAAAAATAGATTTCAGCAAGATAAACAATAATAGTATTTTGGAGGATGAGTGGTTTCCTGAGTAAAGCATTAACCTTTCACCTTCAGGATATCAATAAACAGTAGGATCCTATGGCAAGGATTGATTTAAACAACTTGGCTTCCTCCCTTTCCAGCCCAAATGGTTGCTACGTTGCAGATCCCTGAAACAAGAGAGCTCCTCAAAAGAAGTGCCCTGGAGATACAACACTCCTTCTGGCAAAAAACCACCAGGCCTTTCAGAGCAGGGTTGGAGGTGAATCATGTTATTACTGGCTTTAATTAGCACTTCCACGAGATGCAGAGTTCTTTACCTGCAGCTGCATTGCACTTAGAAAGGTGTGAAAGCCCTATTGCCTTTGTAAACATCAAAGAGATTAATTTCTAATCTGATCTTTTTAACCAAGCCCTCCTGCTGATCAGAGAAAGTGAGGGCAAACATCTCTGAAGAAAAAAAAATGAAGTGACTCTGGAATATGGGATTTATTATTTATTATTCTAGATTGATAGGTATTTATTATTTAGTTTGTTAGTTCTCTGGGACTTATGTCTATCCTCTTGCACCTAGCTCTCAGTTGGTGCTATATAAATAAGTCATTATTGTTAATATTTGATAAGGGTAGCTGAAAGATCATTGTGAGCAATGATCAATGAGACTTCTTGATTCTCAATTCTGCTTTGGCTTCCACCACTTTTACACCACTGGAATTCCACCTGCTTCTTTGGGAGTGCTCCTCTCTTGCAGGAGAGAACCAAGGTGAAAATCAAGACATTTCTGTCTAAACTGCCTGGGGAGCAATTAATAAATATAGGCTTTGTAAACTCCTGTTCATGTTGTATGAAATGAAAATATAACTGACTAAGGGATCAATCCACAGCAAATCAAAATGGAAGAAATTGCTTTTTTGTCTCTTTTTTGTCATCAGGGCAAAGGCTGGTTTATATGAGGTGAAAATCTTTGTAGTGGTTGTTGATTGATTCACTTCTATAAAAATTACCTCCTGGGATGCTCCTTTACTGAGATGTTTTGTGTAGTCTGTTGTGTAACCAGAACAGAACATGCTGGCTGGCCAGTGAAATGAGCCCCAGAAGTCTTTTTTGCCCAAGACCTGGTAGGATGAGCAGTCTCAGGCCCTGAGCCATCTAGGAGTGTCCCTGGTGTTTGCAGAGCCCTGGTGCTGCTGGCTGACACTTGCACCCATTTGGGAAAGCAAGGGCGAATTTTAAAAGGGGTTCTCAACCCAAACAAGCCTCTCTGACTCACAGCAGCATGGCAGAGCCATTCACAGATGAAGATCAGCTGGACCCAACACCATTTTACCCATTTTCCCTGCCACATCCTCCCATCTACCCTTAACCCTCCAGCATCTTATCCAAGTAGTGGATCCTTTTGCCTAGACAGAAAATGCACTGTGGCCCAATTTATCCTTTCTCTGGTGACAGTCAGCCTGTACAAGGGGATTAATTATCTGGAACAAAAAGCCACTATGTCTCCAAACATGGCTCTCTGTCAACATCATTTTTGTATGAATTGGAGGGAGACTCTGGATTTTCCTTTAAGACTAAGAGCGGGAGGCATCGAAGGTGTTGTTTGGGTCCCAGCTGAGCAGCACATGACAAATGAAAGGCTGTGCTGTGTCCTAATCCTTTTGTGCCTTAGTGCCTTTGAGCCTCATCTGCTTTTTATTCTGAACAAAGCCCATATTTCTCATTTGTCTCCTCTATTTCAGGAGACATGCTCAGGGCCCTTCCGATTTGTAGCTTAGCCAGAGCGACTGGAGAGTTTCCCTGAAGACAAAATCCTCTCTGCTTTCTTTCACTGCCCTCAGTTTGGTGTGTATTTAATTAGAGATGGAGAAATTGTAAATGCATCTAACACAATGTGGGCAAAGGCCAAAACCACAGATAACCAGTTGAAGCTTTTCTGAATTATTTGTCTCAAGATGAATTCTGAAAATCAAATATTCCTGGCCTTTGTGGTCCAATGGGATCCTTCCTGGACAATTTTTGGATGCTTTTCACCCAAGACTGTTTTAAACACTGAGTGTGAGGTGACCAGCAAAGTGGGAGCAAAGAGAAGGACAGAAGATCTTGCTCCTGGAAGGCCTGCTCCCTCTGGCTGAAGACATTTTGATCAGGCTTTCATTGTGTCTCTCACCTTGAGGAGTGTTTATAACCAAACAAAGAAGTGTTTCTCATCTACTTTCACTGTCTCATTTAGGAAGTTGTCTCTTTTCCACTGATCCTTTGTTCCTGGGCTTTTCTGAGCACTGTGCAGACAATGAAGCTGCCAATTGTTTGCTGAAGTCCTTCGCACTCAGAGGAGAAAATAAACTTTTGGAGCTTAATTCTTTATGCTGTTCACCCAGTTTGGCTTTGGCAATTCCACAGAGCTAGCAAAAAATCTATTTCCCTTTTCCTACACACTTTGTCTCTTTTGTAGATACCCTGAGCCTGGGAATCCTCTGGGATATGTTTTTCTACACACACACACAAAATGCACCAGTCACCAAATATCAATCTCAGCTAAGTTCACAAGGTTTTAAAATGGCAAGGATCTTTATGTGTATAGAAAATACATTTTTTCTTTCCTCTTTACTTGCCCCTCTTTTTTTTTTTTTTTTACTTTCCCCCTTCCAACTTTCCAATGATCCTTACACTTGATCAAAATTCCCAGGACTGAAACCAAGACCTTAATGAATTACCAAGGAGGAATTTCCACCTCATTCTTTGGCACAGAAGATTTCATACAAATGATAATTGGTCAAAGAAAGAATGTAGCATGCATATTTTACTGCCTGGTTGTGCTCAGGACATCATTCCTTTGAGTGAAATTTCACTGAGAGCAGTAAGAATTTTGCACAGATGTGAGTCTGTTGAAAGGGTAGATGCAGCTATTTGTTCATAAACCATTGGATGTGAGAGAAAAGACTCATTTTAGGGGAAAGAACCACGCCATGTCCTGCTGTTGCTAGGTGGGCCATCACATGCATTTTACAAGTTGAGGAGAGACCCTGCAAACCAGCAGGCCAAGGAGAGATGCCCTCTATTTCCTCCATCTATAATAACACCATTCAAAAGTGAGCAAGCAGTGGTGGGTGTTTTTGCATTTCAAACTCAGGTTCAGGGAGACCCATTGTGCCGGATGAACCGCACGGCGTTAGGCGGCTCTGGGCCGGTGTTTGCAGAACATCTCAGCACGTGATGGGCTCCAGGAGCCCTCCTCTCCTCTGCCAGGGCTGAAGGATGGGGCTGAAGGATGAGGCTGAAGGATGGGGCATGCCATGCTGCCCAGGGCTCTGCTCCGTCCACTTGCAGAAGCAGGCAGTGCTCTAATGTGAAGTTGCAGAAGCATTGGATGCGGTGACTGATAACTCCAAAGAGGGCCCATATGGCAGGATGGCTGCACTTATAAATATTTCAAATGTCAATTCACAAGGCTACAATCATACCAAGCTGTTGGTGTTATTCTGAATAATTGCTAGCAAACTATAACAAAATATTTGTCATACTAGAATAACACATATAAATTTAACTGCTATATGCACCAAGCTTTTCTCCGGATAATATATTTTATTAGGTTAATAAAAACAACAGAGGCAGTATGGTTGCAGGGAATTTGTAAATAATTACCTATGAAAAACCTTTTCATGCATACCTTTCCTGCTGAAGAGGTTGTAGAACTTCATGTCTTTTCCCCTATGAGGACAGACTAGAGTGACAGCAAGCCAAGATCAAGGTAATCAGGGCCTGCTAAGGCATTATTTAGTTTTATTTTCCTCCATTACCATTTGCACATGCACTTATTTGATTTTATTGGCCGTCATCAGTTATTACTAATGCACAGCCATACGGCTGCAGTGGCAGAATGCTGGGAATATGGTGCTTTCCACACTGCTGTCTCTGAAGCACTTTTGATGTTTTGTGCAGCTCTAGCCCTGGGATGAGAAGAGCTGAAGAAGAGGCACAGTTCACAAACAGCAATTTCCACAGTGGCACTGGAGGGGGTAAGCAGAATCAACTGGAGCTCCCCAAAAGGGCTTGCTGCTCTGTTGCTGATAATGGACTTATTTCATCCTCCCCAGTTACAGTGCACTCATGGAAAGGTTAAGCAATTTGTGATTGATTTACATAATTTAATACCCCCTCCCCTTGGTTGGGAAATGAAAATGGAAGAGGATTTTTGGAGTCATATGACATCTGTGGCATTTTGAAACAGGCTTTAAATGATTTTTACCTTTCAGTTGCTTATTATGACCTCTAAACTGCTGACACTTTTGTAAGAATTTCAGTGCTATTCCAGGAAGAGAAATGACAGAATTGCACATGGAGCCAGCAAAATTCAGACCCATTCATGTGATAATCCTTCCTGCGCAACCCTGCGTATAATCCTGGTAATTCTGGACAAAGAGGAAGGTATTTATGTCTTGTCAAGCTTCCAAGGCTATTTTCCTGTCTTCTGACAACTGAAGGGTCAAACAGTCATTGACTTACAAATGTGGAACAATGTCTTACAGCAAGAAAAACTGGTGTTCCTCACTGTGCTGAGGATAAAGAGGCTAAACTGTCCACAGCTCTGAACAGTTTAATGTTTGTGCATGGCTTGCAGCATTTTGCATGCTGAGCAAGGGTTCTGCTCATGGCATGTCACCCTCTCGATTCCCCTCAGTTGTGCCCACATGTTCCAGCATGGCTCAAGCATGAGCCTGAACCTTACTTCACGAGAGAAGCAGAGGCACAGCTTTCCCCCATCCAAAACCATAAAACACAGTCAGCAGACCTGTCAGGTAGCTTCATGTGGGAGAACTGCAGAACTGTGTGAGCTCAAAGACATAGTCTTGGCAGCAAAGTTTTGTGCAGAGCAGGGAGAAAACAGCAGAGCAGCTGCAGCAGGGGCAAGGTGGAACTGCCATCCCAAGGAAAAGGGATCTGATGCCAGACACAGCAGAGTGCAGAGGAACCTGCTCTGCCATGCTTAGCAAGGGACAGTGTAGAAGTAATCCCAGCCTGCTAATTTTTCTAGTTATTCAAGGCTCCTTTGTGCAGTGTTTGGAGGATACCAGAGGCTCAGCTAACAGAGTGTGCTGTTACCCTTCCTGTGATGTACGTGAGAGTTCACAGAATGAACAGCATATGTTCAGCTTCACCAAGGTGCAGCAGAACAGCATGCAGAGCACACAGAATATTTGGGAATGAACAATTTGGGATGAACTTCTCAACCCTGACCCACGTCCTGAATGAAAGATAAAGACTGGAAGAAACCATCCCCTGTGAAATGTCTGGTAGATAATACAATGTTTTCAGTGGCAAGGACTGTGAGGCACACAACAGATTGTCTGACAAGATTGTACAGTCTCCAGCACTGGATGTCTTTAAGGGTAGATGAGACAGCTATCAGGAATGACTGAGGTCCAATTATCCCTGCCTTGAGGCAGAGGGATTCACTGGGTGAGTTTTACCAGCCCTGTTCTCTGCGTTTGTGACAAGATTTTGCAGAACTGGGGTCCATCCAGAGATGTTTTTCCCCCTGTCAGCAAGAGCATCAGCCAGGATTTCAGTGCTATACAAAATACTGCCAGAATGTTCTCATCACCCCAATATCATGGATAAGCATGTGACTGCTCACCTCAGCACCCTCCCACACCCTGAGTGACACTGTGACAAGAGGAGAGAATATTAAACAGAAAGTGCAAAGGGGGTATAGCCACTATGTAAATGTCACAAACACACTGAAGGTGAAAATAACAGGAAAAGGTTACACTGATTTAGCAACAAAAGATGTCTTCACAAGGTTGATTCAGCTCTGGCAATGAAAGCTGAATTATGTCCCACACAAGCACTATTAACAGTCATGAATCTTCTCACTCTACTTCCTTTCCCTTTTACTGGGATTAGGGTTTCTGTCTCTTGGATAGTTTAAATCACACATATCCACTTGGGAAGAATATTATTTAATCATTTAAGATTGTGATGGTGAACTTTTCCTCTCTGAGTGTGAGAAGACCCTTCAAATGTGTTCAGCATACTGCACCATGGTGCCTACCCTTTTCTTGTTCAGAGATGGTGAAGGAAAAGAATTATGGTGCAGAATAACCCACTTCAAAGCAAACACAACTTCTTCCTGAGGGATCTCTTTCTGGTCCAAAGTATTTGAAAACATTCCCAGCCATAAGGTAATTTTCTTTACCAGTCTACCGGCCACCATAAATGTCTATACTCTAAGGCTGGGACTGAGAAGCCAGCAAGATCCAGGCAGATTTGGAAGCACAAGATCCAGGTGGGACAGAGTGACAGGATCTCAGTTACTGCTGCTTGTGTTTGGAGTCACAGGTGTGCTGAAGTGCTGCTGAACTCGAATCACTCAGATAGAGGGGACCTAGAGCCATTCCACTGTCTCATTCTTGCAGGAGACCCTGAAACATCAGTTCTTGCACTCGGAGGGATGGATGTTCCCACCCCACCAGGCAGTCTGACCCCCACATTGAGGTCTGATCATGGAGACCCTCACTGTCACTTTTCATTGACTTCACTGGAGCCTTTGCCTGGGTGACCACTTAAACTTTTGATGTGGAAACTATTATTTCTGAAGGGATGTTTACTTGAATCTGAGATTGTGGGGACTGTAGAATGTTTTGACTATATTAGAGGAAATAAAGGGTGTACTAAAGCAGTTCAAGGATAGGAACAGGCTTTTCTCACTGGTGGACTTTTTGATTGACATTGTGTGTGCAGATGCCAGATAATAAGTCAGACATCAATTTCTCTTTAAATAGGGTGAGAAATTCAAAAAGCTCCTCTAGCATACAATTTAAAGGGGTTGAAAAGTTCCTCCCAACAACAACCCACAGTGATAGGCTTTACTGTAATAAACCATATGTTGTTTCTTCCAAGAGTCAGTCATCCCTGCTCTCAAATTGAGAAACTTAAAATCTGCAGCCACTTACCTACTAAAGTGCAGTAAATGCTCATTCTCAGAATCTAATGTATTATTAATATCATGAGAAAGATATCATAGTATATTTATAGAGATATACTGAACATTTTTGCTAAAACATATGGGAAAGGATGCAGATACTGTGCAGCTCCCTAATCAATACCAATGATCATTACAGCCTTATACAACAGACCAGCACTTACTGCCAATGAATTCCAGCTTTTAATCTGCATTGCTGAAGTATTCATAAATCTGTTTCACCCCCTAAATGCAGTGAAAAACTGAAGTCACAACCTGCAAGACATCTGTGATTTATTCTTTTGGGCTTCCAACAATGAGATCAGAGTCATTACAATCTAAGGCAAGGTGGGTGGCTAATAAATCTCTTACTGATTTACACATAGATCGTGGTGTTGCATTGCTAATTTGCAAAGAAAACAACCTGTAATTGTGTGCTCAATGGCATACTGTGGTTGTAGATGGAATATTATCCTTGGTAGGATTTAATGCTGGATAGTATGGGTGCTGTTAAGGCTAAACCCTGTTCCACACTGCCAGAAGCCAGGTAGACACAGAAGAGCCAGCCAGGATGACCAGACCACTTGTAGGAAAGGAATATATGGGGAGCAGTAAACAAGAGATGGACTTATCTATGGGGATGTAGGCCCCTGTTTGTCTAGGAAAACAAGGTATGCCAGTAGAGATAAGGATGCTTTTTTCAGTGAGAAAGACTGGCAGGCAGCTCCCAGTTCAGAGAGAGGGAGGTAAAGAGCAAAAGAGACACTATACCAGATAAGGAAGAGATCTGGCAGGTAATCTCATGAGGTAATAGTTATTTTAAGGAACTAAACAACAAGGAATGGCAAGTTTTCAGGAGTCACAGGCATCATTGCACTCTGTGAACACAACAGGCTAAGTAAAGTGAGTTCCTGTCCTTATCAGCCTCTGTCTTGAGTTAACCAAGATGGGATCTTAAACCTCCTTAGGGCTAGAGAAGCTGTAGACAGGTGGTCCCTGCTCACAGTTTTCAAGCTGAGTGCATGTCTAACTTGCACAGGAAGGCTTATTGCTGAGAATGGTTTTAGGGAATTCACCTGAAATAACTGTACCTTCCCTTACAACCACCAGACAACCCCACTCCACCTGCACCACAGCTGGGTGAGTCTGGGCTCACAGAAGGACTGGGACACCTGTCTTTCAGATGGAATAACTCCTCAGAGAGGAGCACCTAAGGCAACAACAATGAGATAAAGGCAGATTTCCAAGGGTTATAAAGCCCAGAATGATGGAAGCTCACAAAGATCTCTTGGGCCCATCAGAGTCTGATCTTTAGAAAAGTTCACTCAACTGAAAAAAAAAAAAAGATGCTCCCTTGAAAAATAATCTAGAATTATGTTAGCTCCAGATTTTCAGACTTATCAGCCATGGTGTCATTTATGTCTGCTTGCAATGCCTTGCTTTGTGCTCACCTGTTTTGTGCCAGCAGAGAGGAGAGAAAAGGAGTGCCTGCATGTGCCAGGGTCTGGGAGCATGAGTGCTGTGAGCTCTAGAGCCACTGGTGACCATCTCTGGGCTGTGCCAGCATTCTCATTCCGAGACAGTTATGAAACAGCCTTTTAGAAGAGATGTACACACAATGGAGCTACATGTGTCAAAGATGCATTTCCTCATCTCTATGTTCCCATGCCAGATGTTGAATCTATTTTAGACCCAGTCTGCGCCCCAGACTTCCTGAAGCTGCAGCCAAAGCAGTTTTAGTTGTGCATGTCTATGGGATCACTGATGTAAGGAGAGAGATTTAATTTCTAGTATTTCTGGCTTGAATATACCCAGAGAGCACTGTCAGACTGAAGAGTTTTTGGGGGTCCAGAGAAGGAGGAGAAGGGTCTCAGTGCCTTCCCCTGGGGCTGTGCCACAGCAGTGTGTAATGCAGTATTTTTGTTCTACTTGTTCTGAGTCACAAGAACCACAATAAACAAAACATCACACTAGGGAAAGGTGAAAAGGTAGAAAATAAGAATAGTTGAACCCAGACCTGCATTGAAACTATCTGTAAGATTATCCAACTCAAAATGAAACCAGAACTTTCAGACCTGCTCCCAGCTGGACGACCATCTGCAGCACAACCCCCACACTTTTGGCTGGCACTGTTTGGTGATGTCACTTCAGCAGAGCTTTGAGCCTGGAATTCAGTCAGGATTGGAGTGTGAAACATTCACAGCCTCCACAGGCAGAAGCATCAGCAAGGCACAAACTCCTGACCCACAGCTTGCAGGTCTGCTCAGCAGAGAGGTCCTCTGCTGCTGGAGGCCTCGGAAGCGCGGCTGCCTGGCAGGGCTCAGGGAGCTGCTCGGGGGCACAGCAGCTTCCTCAGGCAGCTGTGCTCACACTCCCTGCACTCTGGAGGTCCAGCTTCTCCTCAGGCAAGGTCAGGCAATCCACAGGGCTCCTGTGTGTCAGAGCTGGGGCAGCTTGCAACCTGTTCATACCACTGTGGAGAAGCAATGGAGGGAGGATGACCTTGAAATTAATTTCCTAAACAAACCAAAGGTCTTAGTGATGCCAGCCTCAAGTATTTGCTCACCATTACTCATGCTCCTGCCTTTCTTCAAGTATAAAAGGGCCTTAAACATGACATTGAAATATACACTGTGGTGGTTTTTCTTTCATTTGCTCATTTCTACTTTTTATTTGGGTGGTTAGTGAGCTCTTACGGTTTGTGCACTGAAACCTTGCCTTGTCCAAACCTCTTCCTCTGGCCACACACAAGCAAAACCACAGTGGCTTTGGGCTGCAACTTAAAGGGAGAGAGGGAGAATTTCCAGTACTGCTTGAGAGGCAAGGATGTGGTCTGTCACTGAAGTTTACCAGGTTACATTTCCCCTCGTTCCCATCACTGCCAAGCTCTCCTGTGTCTACAACCTTGCCCAGAAATGTCCTTTTGCCTCACTCATTATGTCAGGAAAGGGTCCTTACCATGCAGAAAGTCCTTTAAATCCTCTACCAGAAACTGTAGAACCTTTGGGAGGGTGGGTGGTTCATTGCCAGGCATGTCATGGATATGGCAATTTGATTACTGGAGGCTGTTCAAATATGTAGAAGAAATCCACGGCAGAACTGGGAACAAAATGTCATGGCTCTCCTCAGCCCTGTTTCCTCCCCACTCAGTCACACTGCCATTATCTTGCAGGGCCTGCAAATGCCCAGTTGCTGCAAGTAACTAGAATTGAAGGCTTATTTTGACTTCAGCACAGCCTGAGTAGATCTCAGAGATATGGGACTTCCTACAGCGTGCTTATCGCACTCAAATGAATCCAGCAGACATAACATCATATTTTGCCCAGTATTTAAAGTTCATGAGGCAATTTTCTTGAACTGGTCCCTGTGTTACATAGTGAGGAGAAAGCTGTTCAGCTAAACATTCAATCAACAAACAGTTTCTAATCATCTCTTCTGGAAGATAAAACAAATAAAGGGAAATAGACAAATCCTATCTCCAGCAAACAGCCAGAACAGCTGATTTATATGCTGGGACATTTCTTAAGAGCAAGGAAATGCTGAGAAGTATTCTCCTTCCTTTAAGGCACAGAAGCACTAAGAAATGTATGGGCACAGAAACAGCCAAAACCTCTGAAATCACAAAAACATAGAATAAGCTGAATTGGAAGGGACCTTCAAGAATCACAGAGTCCAACCCCTGGCCCTGCACAGCTCCATCCCCAAGATTCCCACCATGTGCCTGAGAGTATTTTCCAAACACCTCTTGTCCTCTTTCAAGCTGTGATCTCTTCCCTGGACAGGGTATCTGAACATCTCCTCAGTCCCACACAGGGTATCTGAACATCTCCTCAGTCCCACAGATTTTGCTGTAAATTTGGAGACCAGGATATACCATTCCAGGCTGTGCTGCATCACCTTCCAACTGACTGAGGGTGCCCTTGATTCCTTCATCAAGATCACTGATGAAGTTATTAATTGGGACTGGCCCCAGTACTGAGCACTGGGGAACACCTCTGGTCTTGCTGTTAAAGACTGAGGCAAAGAAGGCTTTAATAAGTACCTCAGCCTCTTCCTCATCCTTTTTTATGTTTTCATTATGTTTCCCTCCACATCTGGTAAAGGATGGAGATTTTCCTTAGTCTTTCTTTTGCTGTGAATGTATGTGTAGAAACATTTTTATTGTCTTTTATGACAGTAACCAGATTAAGTTCAAGATGGATTTAAGGGATTTAACCCTTCTAACTTTCTGCCTGAATAGCCTTACAACATCCTCGTGCTTCTCCTATGTTGCTTGCCTCTTCCTCCAAAGGTCTTAAACTCTCAATATTTTTTACTGCCTTGCAGCCAAAGCTCTCATCTCAGACAGGTGGTTTCTGCTGAACTCTGTCCTTACTTCTCCAAGAACCAAAAATTATCATTTCATGATCTCTGTGCCCAGAGGTGGCTTCCAACCATCAAATCACCCACAATCCCCTCTATGTTCACAAACAGATCTAGAGGTACCTTCCCTAGATAATGTCTTCTGCTTTTCTTCCACACACTCAGGAGTCTTTCAGACTGGTTCCTCTCTGCTGCACTGTATTTCTAGCAGGCATGTGGTAAGTAGAAATCCCCCATGAGAATGAGTGCTAGAGACCCAGAAGATGCTCCTTTTTGGGCACACAAAGGTTTTTCTTTCTGGGAAGAGCTGAACCAGAGCAGGCTGCCACAAGACCATGGGTGAGAAGTGCTGGTGCTTGTGCACTGTCTTTTCCTCTCAGAGTCAGATGCATGAGTTGTACTGAGGGTGTTTGCCACATAAAACCATGCCAACATACCAAGAGCATTTCCAAGAATTGGAAACAACCCCCAACCCCTAGAAACATAGCAAAAACCACTTATGCAAATGCCTACACAGATTAGGGGCAGCCCTCGGGCTCTTGGCAAATTGCCCTCAGCAAGCTCAAGTTTGGGTCCTCCAGTTCAAAAGCAATGCAAAACACTCAATCCTTCCCTCAGGCAGCCCTTCCAGGGAGCAGAGGATTTCTCTCAGTCCTGACTCTCATTCCACTGTGGCAGTTCAGAGCAGCTCCTGTCTATCCTCTGGGCCAAGCACAGCTGGAGCCACAGTCCTCTCCTCCATGAGTAAATACCCAAGCTTTTTACAATTCTTCTCTATATTTCTTCATCAGCTTTTCTTTTTCATTTAGAAATTGCTTGTCCTGTGCTTTGAGGAGCAAGGGCTGACAGTGAAGTGTGACCAAATGAAGGAGGGCTGCAGCCCAGGGTTCAGTTCCCAGCTGCACTGCTGGCTCTGGGTCTGTCCCAGCTCCTTTCCAATGACCCTTAGCCAAGTCAGTAAAGCACTTAAAGGTAGGTCTAGCAAGGGCTGACACCACCTGTGGGACAGGCATGTGCCTGTTGTGTCTAACTGTGGCAGAAAGGGCTCCTGGAGCAGAGAGCACCTCGGAGTTACAGACTTTGACCTTACCATTGGGATTGATATTTTAAAAAAGACATAATTAGAACTTGATCATATGCCAGTTCACAGTGACATGTCCTCACTCCCATTTTGCCAGCAGACTGTCTTACCTAAAAAAAATTGAGGGATTTTCTGTCACTGCCTTTTATTTCTTCTCTTTGTGGTAAATGCAACTATAAACAATAATTCCAATTAACAGGGGGTTTTGGTAACTCTGTCAGCTGCCTTTTCACAGGTTTTCCTAGGCTGCTGCAGGGGCCAATCAGATCATATAAATGTGCATATTAACAAAGGTTCATTAAGAGACTGTGTCTTTCTAAGCCTCTGGAAAAATAAAGCAAAGCAGAGACAAGCCTTAGAAGTAAATGCAGCACTGTGTTCTTCACTAAATTTGACATAGCACTAAAATCATCAGCTTTTTAATNAATCACAGAGTCCAACCCCTGGCCCTGCACAGCTCCATCCCCAAGATTCCCACCATGTGCCTGAGAGTATTTTCCAAACACCTCTTGTCCTCTTTCAAGCTGTGATCTCTTCCCTGGACAGGGTATCTGAACATCTCCTCAGTCCCACAGATTTTGCTGTAAATTTGGAGACCAGGATATACCATTCCAGGCTGTGCTGCATCACCTTCC
Source organism: Notiomystis cincta (assembly GCA_013398075.1). Lineage (NCBI taxonomy): Eukaryota > Metazoa > Chordata > Aves > Passeriformes > Notiomystidae > Notiomystis > Notiomystis cincta. Next base: position 464,427 of record VZRX01006851.1, read on the forward strand.
AACTGACTGAGGGTGCCCTTGATTCCTTCATCAAGATCACTGATGAAGTTATTAATTGGGACTGGCCCCAGTACTGAGCACTGGGGAACACCTCTGGTCTTGCTGTTAAAGACTGAGACAAAGGCACTAGGTACTTAGCCTTTTCCTCACTCTTGGTTACTATGTTTACCCATATACAATAACAGATGGAGATCCTCCTTTGCCTTCATTTTTTTGGCTAAGATATTAATATTACTTTTTTAATTGTCTTTTATGACAGTAACCAGATTAAGTTCAAGATGGATTTAAGGGATTTAACCCTTCTAACTTTCTGCCTGAATAGCCTTACAACATCCTCGTGCTTCTCCTATGTTGCTTGCCTCTTCCTCCAAAGGTCTTAAACTCTCAATATTTTTTACTGCCTTGCAGCCAAAGCTCTCATCTCAGACAGGTGGTTTCTGCTGAACTCTGTCCTTACTTCTCCAAGAACCAAAAATTATCATTTCATGATCTCTGTGCCCAGAGGTGGCTTCCAACCATCAAATCACCCACAATCCCCTCTATGTTCACAAACAGATCTAGAGGTACCTTCCCTAGATAATGTCTTCTGCTTTTCTTCCACACACTCAGGAGTCTTTCAGACTGGTTCCTCTCTGCTGCACTGTATTTCTAGCAGGCATGTGGTAAGTAGAAATCCCCCATGAGAATGAGTGCTAGAGACCCAGAAGATGCTCCTTTTTGGGCACACAAAGGTTTTTCTTTCTGGGAAGAGCTGAACCAGAGCAGGCTGCCACAAGACCATGGGTGAGAAGTGCTGGTGCTTGTGCACTGTCTTTTCCTCTCAGAGTCAGATGCATGAGTTGTACTGAGGGTGTTTGCCACATAAAACCATGCCAACATACCAAGAGCATTTCCAAGAATTGGAAACAACCCCCAACCCCTAGAAACATAGCAAAAACCACTTATGCAAATGCCTACACAGATTAGGGGCAGCCCTCGGGCTCTTGGCAAATTGCCCTCAGCAAGCTCAAGTTTGGGTCCTCCAGTTCAAAAGCAATGCAAAACACTCAATCCTTCCCTCAGGCAGCCCTTCCAGGGAGCAGAGGATTTCTCTCAGTCCTGACTCTCATTCCACTGTGGCAGTTCAGAGCAGCTCCTGTCTATCCTCTGGGCCAAGCACAGCTGGAGCCACAGTCCTCTCCTCCATGAGTAAATACCCAAGCTTTTTACAATTCTTCTCTATATTTCTTCATCAGCTTTTCTTTTTCATTTAGAAATTGCTTGTCCTGTGCTTTGAGGAGCAAGGGCTGACAGTGAAGTGTGACCAAATGAAGGAGGGCTGCAGCCCAGGGTTCAGTTCCCAGCTGCACTGCTGGCTCTGGGTCTGTCCCAGCTCCTTTCCAATGACCCTTAGCCAAGTCAGTAAAGCACTTAAAGGTAGGTCTAGCAAGGGCTGACACCACCTGTGGGACAGGCATGTGCCTGTTGTGTCTAACTGTGGCAGAAAGGGCTCCTGGAGCAGAGAGCACCTCGGAGTTACAGACTTTGACCTTACCATTGGGATTGATATTTTAAAAAAGACATAATTAGAACTTGATCATATGCCAGTTCACAGTGACATGTCCTCACTCCCATTTTGCCAGCAGACTGTCTTACCTAAAAAAAATTGAGGGATTTTCTGTCACTGCCTTTTATTTCTTCTCTTTGTGGTAAATGCAACTATAAACAATAATTCCAATTAACAGGGGGTTTTGGTAACTCTGTCAGCTGCCTTTTCACAGGTTTTCCTAGGCTGCTGCAGGGGCCAATCAGATCATATAAATGTGCATATTAACAAAGGTTCATTAAGAGACTGTGTCTTTCTAAGCCTCTGGAAAAATAAAGCAAAGCAGAGACAAGCCTTAGAAGTAAATGCAGCACTGTGTTCTTCACTAAATTTGACATAGCACTAAAATCATCAGCTTTTTAATAATCTACATTTAAGATGCAAATATATCTATTTGATAGGAAAATCTAATGCATGAATAAAGATTCCAAATTGTTTTATGACTTCTTGATCGCTGTTGGCAAGGGGGGAATTACCATGCTAACAGCCTCATTGAGGGAGAGCCATATGCCTGAAATGGAGACTACACTGAAGTTACAAAGTTTAGAGGGGTAAAGTTACACGGAGAGAGGCTCATTTAAAGTAGGGACTAATTAATGACCTCAGAGGTAACCCTACCAGCTACCACGCTGGTTAGAGAGGTGAATCCTATTAAGAACCTTCTAAGAGCAGTTTCCAATTACTAATCTTTTCAGCAGCTTTATGGCGTAAGAGAAATGACTTCAGGCCCCAGTTCCCATCACAGGGTCATCTCGTTTCACTTTCACTCTGTGCTGGAGAATGATAGTCCTATGGGCAGCCTCTGACAGCCAAGAGGCTATTTTAATATTGCCAGAGCTCAGCAAGACATTTACATTTGAAATGCAGTGCGTGTGGAGTGGCAGTTTGGCTCTTTTCCTCCTGTCATATCAGTTCCTAAAATTGTAGAATAATTGCTTTTACCCCATGGATTAAGCAAAGAGTGAATGATCTCAGACTGTCCTGTCTCTGATGTTAAGGCTGTGGGGATAGACCAAATCTTTTATTAAAGTAACAGGCAGAGCTGGGAAAAAGGACAAGATGTTAGGCAAGCCTTTGGGAAAGATTAAAGAGCCTGAAGCTGGCTCAGTTTTTTCAGCTATATAAAGATATATAAAGACACTACTTCTCCCTATGAAATTTGACCCTTTAGACCACCGTGGCTGCTCTTGCACCATTGCAGGACTCTGCTGAAGCCCTGTAAAGCTGCAAGGGGCAGAGAGGAGAAAGAAATGGGCTGCAGCTGAGGGGCCGCTTGGTTGCTTGGTAATGCGAGGCTGTGCCTTGTCTCACTAATTAGTGTGTAATAGCTGTGTACTCTGGCTCACTTTGGGATGCCTTATCAAAGGGGGAGACAGAACTGGTTTAATTTAGCTATTCAGAGGGACTGCATCTGTTTTCTCAGCCACTGCAGGATTATAATTGTTTCTAGATGACAGCAGGTCACATGCGTGTAGGCTTTTTAATTATAACTGAAATTTCTTTTCAACCTGGGGAAATAGTTTAATTTCAACATTACCATTTTTTTTTCTTCATTCTAACTTCCCCAACTCTTTTTGCTGTCATACTTGCAATACAAATCTCTCCCTTTCCACATGATTGACAGATTTCCTTTGTTCATGCTGTCATTGTTTTTTCTTTTGATTCATGCAACAATTACATAGTCCGGGTTTAAAGGTTATGAAAACTGTGTTTTGGCATTCAACCAGTCTCATCTCTGGAAACATAAGTCAAATGCTCTTCCCTGCAAATTCCCTCTATAGAAGGAAACATTGCCACCTAGGTCTCTGCCTGTATTTCACTTTTTCTGTCTTTGTTTATCTGACCAGACCTTGTTTTGCTCAATTCAAAATGCTCAGATCTCATGTTGGTGCAGGGCTTACGGTGTTATGCCTTGACTTGAGGTGTTCTGCTCTCTTTTGGATGTCAGCCATAACCAATCTCCTCAGTATAAACTTGTTTGCATGTTATTACATAGTAAAAGGTGCCAAACCCTAAGTGACCCATTAGAAAGAGGGTGACATTAAGAAGGAGTGAAAGACAGAGGCCCAGAAGAACATAAAGCAGAAAACTCAGAAAAATGAATGTTCTCTATGACTGGGCACCAGAATAGCCAGACAGAAGACTGATTGTTATCCATACCACTTCTGGTATCTCAGCTATCCTATGGGAATTCTTCTCCACCAGCAGCAAGAACAAGGAGTTGGCCAGCCATGAGAAAGTGAAACCTGGACTGCCACTGGGTGAGGAAATGGGCAGTAAGGAGCATATTCCTATGAATCCAGGAACTTTTTGAAACCAGTAAGTTAAAGGCAATAATCCTGTATAATACAGAAGAAGTATGTGTGTGTGTGTATATATATATATATGTATATGTATTTATATGCAAAATCCCTTATACTCTAAAGGTCTTTATACCCTTTTAGGAAGGTGAATAACAACTATTATACTTTTTCTGGCCAAGTTAGACTCAAAAGAAGAAAGACACATGGCAATAACTGATTTGAGACAAAATTGGCCAAGAAAGTTATCAAAAATATGCAAAGGAAAAAGATCCTGTTATCTTCTTAATTGGATCCTCAGTGTTCAAGACTGATAATCCCATAGCTGATCAAAAGAAGGGTTCCAGGGAGCACTGAGGAAAGCTGTCCTACCCTGATTCCCTGCCCACAGGCCCTGAACAAGTGAGAGATGCTGGCAAGCAGATGTCAGTCATGGGTGGAAGAGGGTCTTGTGCCCATCCTTATGGTGATTCCATCAGATGGGCTAAAACTTGCTTGGGTAAAGACATTGCCAGAGTGTCTTCTGCTTTTCTCAGTTGTGCAGCTGGGGACTGAACAGGACAGTTCACATGTCAGGAATAACATCACTTTGAAGATTCTACACTTTTTAGGTAAATCCTGAGTTACAACAAGAAACAACCTCAGGCTGCAGGGTCTGCTGCAGACTCTGTGGTCTGGAAATGCAAGCCAAGGAGGGATGTGGATTTCACATCAAGAAGTTCTTGACATTTCACAGCTTTGAAAGATGAAAACTGTGCACAAAACCTAAACATGCCTGAGATGAGCCAGAGAATCAGTTAGGCATGTGGATGAATCAGTGGATGGGACTTTGAAACCAGACCTTGCTTTGAACTAAGCTCTTGGCTGGAGGGTTTGGATGAGCCATTAAATCTGCAAGTACAGAATTTATTCCCTACACCAGAGGTCACATATGTGTTAGACCACCCTCATCTCTTTGAATGACAGCAACTGAAAGGCAGCTATGGAAAAATGTATCATCCATGTATGCAACAAGCCTTTTGTCCTCTGGAAGAAGGATCCCAGGCCTGAGACTGACAGTACTTGGCATCTTTGTCCAGTCTCTGCAGGTGATGCACCGCAGAGGCTTGCTCACCTCAGGGAGTGAATGATCCATCACAGTCCTGGATTCCCCTTCCAGAGCAAGGCATGGCAAAATGTGACTGGAACCTGAGGTAAGGAAAAGGAAAGGTGTTGTCATTACTGATTGCTCATCTCAGTTCCTGCGGTGGTCCAGTCACAAAATGACAAATATGCTCTCAAAAAGCAGAATTTTTGTTCTCAAAAATGGATAATCTGAGCAATTGGAGGAAAAAAATATTCACCAGTGGGTGAAAATCAGGGGTGCTGGGGATACTTCATAGCAGCTCAGCAGCAGTGACCAGATCAACAAACACTGAGGAATACTTGAGGTACAATTTTCATGTTGCTGAAGATCCAAGTATCTGCACATATCTTTTCCAGTTGTTCTTGTGTTGGAGTCAAGAGAATAAAAATATAAACTATAAGCATTAAACACTCAAGAGACTGGTTCCCACAGCCCTGTGATCCTCCCAAAATTACAGAGTACATCATGGGGGAGGACAGAGGAGGCAGCAGAGCATGATGTACCTTGAAATCTGCTTCAGAAATTAGAGCAATGAGACATTTTCTTAAAAATGGTTGATATAACAAGCTGTTATAAGTGAAAATTATCTGCACTTCTTGTGGTGACCTTAAGGGAAGACAAACCCAAGCCTCATCCACACAAATGAAAGATCTAACACCCATTTAGCCATCATATATTTTGACTTCCCTGTTAAGGCAAGAAGAGAGTGTTATGTGGCACACAGTCCTGCTGATGCTTGGTAACCTGCTCACAGCAAGTGACCAGTGTCCAGTGTCTAACTCAGAAAGGCCAGGATGGAAAGGTGACCATCAGGATCCTGATCTATCTTTATAGGAGAATAATTAGTGATCAATCAAAGGATTGATCCATTTTTGTGCCTGGTCAAACACCCCTAGAGGTTTTAGTACTTCATGATGCATATGAACAGGCAGAAGCATAAGAGGTGGTAGCACAGTTATGCTAGTTTTTCAGATAGGTTTCTTTAAGTTAGGATGGATGGGTATAGTGTTGTCTAGAAGCAGCAAAAAGCAGAAAGGATGCTGAGGGGAAGATTTACAGTGAGTAGCAGCTGACAGCATTTCCTGGGTCTGTAGCTGGCTACATAAAAGAGTTTCAGGGAAAGCTGTATGAAGGCTTTGAAATTTAAAGCAGTGCCCTTTGGATATACATGTAGCCTGGAGCAGCTGGCTACAACACAGCCATGTAATCCAGGGAACTGCCTGGCTGGATTTTGCCAGACAATTTTGTGGAGATTTCACACAGTTGTGTATATATGTCTGCAGCAAATGGTTAAAAGGGGTGTTTGGAAGTATAGACATGAACCTTAAAACTCTGGTCAAAGCAAAAAGAAAAAAATCTTATTATTCCACTAGATGTTGTGGTCTCTGGAATGTGCTCATGGAGCTTTTGAGTATGAGGATGGGACAAACTGGGATGTGCCCTCCTCCGACAGTACATAACATCAGCTGCTGTTTTAAACACATGAAAAATAACAAGAAGGGACTGAAATCTAGTTAATAAAATACTTCCTCTAAGGTCATCCATATTGTTGCCATCAGCAAAGGAAAAAAAGCTAGTTTTGGAAACCAGACAGGTAGTGTGGATCAAGCAATGTAAACAGTGTGTGCGAGTACACTCCGCGCTGGCTGACAGACCCGAGTCATGTGGAGAAGTGTGTGCCCAAAATAACAAAAATCTGCCATCTATTTTATCTTAGCAGCTCTGGGTGGGAGGGCCTATTAATCAGATGGCAGTCTGTGTGCATCAGCTCCAATATGGTGTTACCTCAAAACAACAGACTCACACATTTCCATCATCAGCCTGCTTTCCCCTCTGACATGAATGAGCTGCATCTGATCATGTAAAATCACCTTTTACAATGCATTTCGTACTGACTGTGTAATGAAATGTTTATTTGTGAATATGGAAGTGGAAGGGAAAATGTCAACATCCATAATGAATTTTACTCCACCATCTGCAGAGCAGGTCAAATAATAGGAAAAAAATGTCATCCTCCTGCAAGGCAAAACAGTGTTTTCAGTGAGCGTTGCTTTCAAGGACAGGTGTTATGGTGGCTTGAGAAGGAGAAAATGAAGTAGTACATTATCTCTTTAGGAGAAGGGCAGATTGGAAGTCTGGGATTTTAAGCAAAGTAAAAGGGAAGGAAGGCAGCCAAGTTCTGGGGACAGAAAAGTTCACCAGCACAAGGAACATCCCCATGGACTAATAACAAAACTGCTGAAGAGGTTCAGGTAACTCTGGATTTTCCTTTGTAGTTTATTGATCTCCACTGAATCACAATTTGCAATTCTATCCCCTGATTCTTACCACTTTGGGCAGCTGATCCTGCACCACAGGCACTGAGATTTTATGAATTATTGTTATTTAAGACAGCTGTTTTAAATTGGTCAGTGCCTGTTTTGTAACTGAAAAACTCTTACCATGGAACTACTGAGCATCTCAGAAGAGACATCCATTCAACTGGTCCAGCAAGAACAGGCAATGAGTTGGTTAAGAGGAAAGTTAAATTATGAAATTTACATTTTGCTTGAAATAACACCCCAGATAGTTCTGGAAATAGTTGCTCCTGAGAATCTGTTTCTATTCAGTACTCAGAACTAAATGTATAATAAGATTTTCTTAGACATTGTCAGCATCTGAATTTTTGAAGATAATTTATTTATTTAATTTTGTGTTGAAGAAGGATAAAGCAAGCAATTAACTGAACAAATGTTAACATTGCAATCAAGTATTTGGATAGAACACACCTTTGGGATGCTCCTCTATCCTGCTGTGCATAACACATGAACCCATCAGGAAAAGCCATATCAGTTTTACACAGGAGACAAGTCCTGTCCTAGCCACATATCAGCATTTCTTTTTCTTCATTTTTTTTCTTTCCCATAAATTTCCTGTGCAATGCCCCTACTTCCCCATTTGTGCTTGAATTTTCCTTCTTTTTCTGTACAGCACAAGCACACCAGTAGTAAAGAACACAGATCTCTTTTCTCTGAATTTCTGAGCTTTCTCCCTCAGCAGTGTCCAGCTGTGAGCTGAAACAAATTGCAGGGGAATTCTGCTCAGCCATCAGAGCCAAGATAACAGCACTCAGTTACTCCTGGAGCTGCACGTGCATTTATCTGGCAGATTAAAGAGTGGGCAATGCTCAGGGCAGATGGGCTCTTCAAATACTTCAGCTTCCAAACTCTAACAAGTCTTTTATGAACACATATTGACTGAATTAAAAAAAATCAATAGTCACCAGGTAAATAAAAGGTGTGCTTTCGACAGTGGAAGAACCAATCTGATTTTCAAGTCTCTATTCCCACTTGTTGTGGTATAGCACTTTGCCAGATGTAATTTTTTCTCTTTTTTTTACTCAGAGGCAAAATTAAAATATGTTTTCCCCTTCTCCTTTGTTCACAGACATGTAAGAACTATTTTTAGCTGAAGCTTTTAAAAAAAAAAATTAAAAAAAAGAAAAATCAGCCTAAGGGCACTTCTGGCAAAAGAAATTGCATCCTGAACTTGTTTCCTCTGAAAGCTGAAAAAAAGATCTTTTAATGGAATTTGTCAGGCAGCCTTAACTATAGGCAGTGACCCAAGTGCACAGCGAGCACCTAAAGTTCATTTTCTTTGGTTATGATCTAATGCACACTTAATATGCACTGGTTTGGTGTTCTGTGCTGCAGCAAAGTAATTGCTTAAGTGTTCAAGAATAATTGATATGGGAATTAAGGTACAAAGTTAGATCTGTTCAATTTATCTTGCAGAAGTAACTTCCTCCTGCCCTTCCCCCACCCCTTTATTCATTTGCTAAAGTCACTTAATGCAAAGATCAGTGTTCCCTTAGGAATCCGTGGAAAATAATTATTTCTTTATTCCTTGTTACCTGTTTAGAGTCTAAAGCCTCTGGGAAAACAATTGCTCTATGCTGTTTCCTTGTAATACAAGGAATAGTGGGGTCACCAGCTGTTGAAGGAAGGGAGGCAAACAGAACCACCTCAACTGGGTTCAGAAACCAAGAATTCACAAACTTTATGAGCAGCAGCATTTATAATATTTATATTACTATTGGGTCCTAACTTTGAAGTGGGAAGAGCCTTTGACTGTTATTATGACATTATGACAGTATAACAGAACACAAAATAAGTGAGGGGTATTGCACCACTGTTTCTTTTTGCCTGGGAAGCTCCCCGTGCTCTGTGGCTGCAGTGGCTCTGCTGCTCGTTCAGGGGAGCAGATGCACACAGCTATGGCACCACCTACCCACAAACCCAGAACTGTCCCAGGGGACCTGTGCAGTACCTGCAGCTCTCAGAGGTTTGACTGAGCTGCCCCTGGCTGAGGCACTGCTCTCTCTTACCTGCACGAGCTGGGAGGCAACTGAAAGCACTGGCAAAACCTCCCCCACAGCTGCCAAGTCATCCCAAAGGCTGAGAGAACAGAGGACTTTCTTTCTTACCTGCTGGTTATTTCCAAGGCACCTTTTGGGCCAAGATGTAGAGGACCATCACAGCTATAAGCTGTCAGTCACTTAGAGAGGGGGGTACAGAGGATAACCTGTTTGACTGGAGTCCATACTTCTAGGAGCAATTCTAGACAAGAGAGGAGTTTAAAACTGCTCTTTGAGAAAGATGTAAACTTGAAACTCTACCCTGGGAATAATTTTATTTAATATATAATCCTGCTCTGGGTTCATTTAAATTTAGTTAAAAATTACATCCTCTGAGGCAAATGTAAATGATAAGACAACTGGCAAAAAAAGATAAACCTCTTCTTTCTTAATGTTGTGGGAGTGGGAAATGCTTTCACTCCAATATTTATTCATGCCTTGATCAAAACAAAACCTAAACCAAAACACAGAATCTGCAAAGCTGGAATGCAGGATTCCTGCACTTCATCTATTTTATTGTCTTCCTGCTTTCTCTTTGCATGATGTCATCATTAGTGCTACACAACACAACTTGAACTGAAACAAAGAGCTTTGTGCTGGTAAATGGAATATTTCAGTCTATCAAAATTACTTCCCTACTTGAGAGAAAAATGTTGTTTGATTAATCCACAGGAAGGTTTATTTTCTAAAGCTTTACATATTCTGCTGCTGAAGTAGACCTGTAGAATATTTTTTACTGGCTCTTATCTTTTCCTTTTATTTTTTTTAAGCCATGTATATCTTTTTATCTAAAGATATATGTGGATAATTAATCTAAGGAAATACTTCTAAGTAAGACAGCTGTGGATTGTCTGAACATTAAACCCATATCCTTTTGCAAAACAGAATGAGCCTGGTTAGGTTGCCCTGAGGACTGAATTCTGTTGATTATTTCTATATGGTTTTGCACATTTTTCTTAGACTTCTTTCTTCATTGTAATTATTTTCTTCATGCTCATGTTTTAGTTAAAGGCAGTCCTGTCTAAAAAAAATCAGTGTTGATTTATTTGGCAAAGCAAGAGATATGTAACTGAACCCTGCAGGAGGAATTCCTCGTGTCACAGGTTTGCTGTAGATGACATGCCAAGCTGGAATGGAAACCATCATTGGCACTTAGGGCTGAGCTCCCCTGTGTCTGGAGATGTGGGGCTCCCAGGAGAAGCCCACTCTGGAGGCTGAGGCTGGTGGGCTGGAGATCACCTCCTCTGTCTTCAGAATCACAGAAGATCCTGCAGAGGTTTTATTTTCCTTCTAAATGAGCAATAGATGCTAATGTGCTGTAAAACCCCAGCTTTCCTGTGTTTCTTTCCTGTCTCACTTGTCCTGTAAAAAGGGGAAAGTGCTTCCTCACCTCCCAGTCCTTGCTTACCTCCCAGGGATGTTGTAAGGGGAACTACACTAAAGATTGCAAGCTACAGGATGAATGGAGCTGCATTAGTACATTAAGAGAGAGACAGAAGGATGAATATCATCCCCAAGGAGCAAAAACACCTGTCATTGCTGTGACAGCTACAGGAACCAGCACAATGTATTCAGTAGCTTACACAATAGCAATAGAAAACTATTAAAGTAGAGGAAAGCCCAAGGAATCTCTGCTCAAAGGCAGCTTTTTATTTGGACCTTGTTTCTAGTTTGACATCTTTGTGTTATTGCATTTCTAGCTTTATGAGACACAATCACTCCCTTTCTCATACGAATTCTGGGCTGAATTCTGTCTGACTGCCAGATGTATATCCACTCAGAGAAACAGCATCAGTGGCACGTTGGTGCAGAGGCCACCAGGTGGGGTTACCCTGTCAGCTGATGTGGCACAGGCGGCAATGCCCTGGGGGAAGCAGGCAGGTCAGCTGCTGGGTACCCCCGAGCTGCCAGGCACACAGGGACCCCCACAAACCCCACCAGGGACCCCCACAGCCAAAGCCCAGGGGCTTCTGCTCATTTGCAGGTAGAAGACACCTCTGTGGACAGGATTTCAGTGGATTCAATAATCCCCTTAGATCACCTGGAGGCACCCTGAAACTCAACATATGCACTGCTGGTGGTGACATTTGCAGAGGGAAAATTTTGGAGCTGAGGGTGCACGAAGGCAGCGTCTGACCCATGAGCTACACAGAGCAGCTGAAACAGCCAGACACAGGGTACTCCTGATGGCTGAATGAGGGTTATTCACAAATGTTATTTTATGTCTAGTGGAATGAAAACATTTGAGAGAATCACCAGCTGTCGGTGGCAAAGGTATTCCTCCATTTCTAGAAAGGAAATAAGAGCAAATTTTTCCTTGGCTTAGTACTTCCTTAGTGATAACAGCAGCTCCCTGCTATCTGCCCTCACTCTTTTTTTGTCCCTGAGGAGAAGTGAGTTGATGTCAGAGATTTACAAGTGTGTACAGGTGTATCTGAGCATTCAGCAGAGGGACTGGAAGAAGTGCAGAGCTCAGTGATTCACTGTCTCTGGAGTCTGTCACATCTATTCTGAACAGATATTCTATATAACAGGTACAGCATCTGATCATAAAAAGTGTGTCCTTTATATCACAGCTCTGATGCATTGCTTTATGGTTTTATTACAGTGTTTCACACAGAGGAAAGTAGAGTCACACTCAATAAATTCCAACAACAGGAGCACGATTCGACCTCCTAGCAATATTTAGAGATCATCATCTTAATGAATAGTGGGTAATTTAGACAAATCATAGAAAAATAGAATAATGACTTTTTATGCTTGGAAAAACCAATTTTTGAAGAGCAATGATGTTTAATGTTTACTGTGCCATGTCTATCAGGACAATATACAGACCCCAGATGCTGACCCCAATTGCAAGTGAAATTGGTAAGGCACATTTTACACTTGATCCCAAAGGCAGGGGGATTTGTACAATGGAAAGAATAGATTTGGACATCTTTTTCATCATCTTGCTTACTGCAAAACATGATTTAAATTGCACACTAAAATCCAATTAGAAAAATTTGATGAGGCCCCAAACCACACTTCCTTCTTTTCCACAATATTTGCTGTCAAATAAATATGTCTGGCCCTACCAGACCAGGAAGATACATCTACTTTGTTTAATATCCTTGGGCTGGAGGTGAAATGGAAATAGACTGTAGTGCTTCTACATGAGCACTTCAGCTCAGATCAGAAGAGCACTTTTGAAGTGAATAGGCCCATCTTCCCCACTTAGTGTACTCTAGTTCACAACAGAGGGGTGTTGGAGCACCAAACAAAACTCCTTTCAGGCCAAACTAAACCAGAAGTACTCCAGGAGTCTGCCTAATGTATCCCAGTGTTAATGGGTCTGCTGGTCCTGCTATGGAGTCTTTCATCACTCAGCCACTTCATGTTTGTGGTTTAATTTTCCTTGAGAATGCCTAGCCCCAAGATGCTCTGTGGGCTGCTGAGGGCCTTTGGAATCTCAGTGCTCTGGAGGGACCAAAACTCACTGTGGTCTCAGCTCCTCTGGATGCCCTCTCCCTCCTGAGGGCCAGGATCCCTCACAGCTGTGTTTGTGTAACTGCACTTTGCATGCTGCATTTTAAATGTGGCTTTTGCATGCAGGTGACTCTGGCTGCTGCAGATAGCTCTGCTTGTCTGCACTGATTATGGGCACAAGAAAAGCATTAGAATGTGTCAAACGGGCAGTAGGTTTACAAAAGCTAAAACAATTCTGAACAGTCAACACTGGAGAAGGAGACAAATAATCACTGGGAGCTGGTCCTTTCCTTCTCTGCTCAAATGCAGAGTAGCTCCAATTTCTGCAGTCTGACTTCCATTCTGAAACCCACACAGTGCTGAGACCTTTGGTTTCATGAAGGAAAATCCAGAGAAGCCCTGCTGGTTTCTAACAGAGATTCTTTTGCACCTCCTCATTTTGCACAGCCTCTCATTTTGTACCTATGGTTCTGAGTTCCAGCTTCACTCTGGACTCTGGTCAGAACCTGCTTTGATGGAAAACGTCGGGAGTTTGGGGTTACCAGAGTGATTTTCACCAAACACATCCCTGGTTTGGGGCTGCAGGTACAAAAGAGCCATTGACATGTCTGGGTGAGCCCAGAACAAGGTCATTAAAATAACCAGGCACAGGTCATGTTAGAACAGGGGCTGTGAACTTGGTTTGCTCAGCCTTAGGAAGAGAAGGTTAAGGGGGTTTCTTATTTCTGCCTTTAATTGTGGAAAATATGCAGCTGACCTTTCTCAGGAGAGAACAGCTGAGGAACACCATGCAACACTCATATTTTGTTACAAGGGCAACAATGATTAGATACCAGGATTATTTTTCTATTTTTTTTATATGAAGAAGTTTGATTAACCACTGGAACAGTAACGAGAAAGGATGAAATGTCCACAATTAAATATCCTAAAAAATATTGTCAGAGGAAAGTCCTAATCAGCCTGATCTACCATGACAGCTGAATCTACCTTCAAACTTGGACCTATTTTGAGCAGAAGATTGGATCAGAAAAACAGCACAAGTCCTGTCCAAACTAAATTATTTTATGATTTTTTGATTCTACTTTTATTTACCATGCTAATACGAAGGGAGCACCTGGCCTGAGGTCAAATTAGCAATCTGGTGCCTTCCAAAACCAGGAACAGACTCTGAAGCCAAGATAAAACAGACATTAAAACACACAAAAAATGTGAAAGAGAGCCAAATAGAGATAAATAATAAATGGAAGCACTACTGTACCAGGGTGCACCACAAAATACAGCTGCTACAGTCATTTCAAAGTCTCCAAGATAACAGTAAAAGCAATTACTGTAAGAGCAGCATGTTGCCCAAAATCATTAATATGTTTGCTGTGCCTCCCTTGTGCACTAACCCAGCACAAGGAAAGAGTTTTCAGAGAACAGATTTGATGATTCCACTGTTGTTTAATGACAGTTTTTTCAAGTTAGCCGTTGTTTCTAGCTGGACTCAAGTTGTTATTTTGCAGCTCCCAAGTAGACCCAGTGAGAGCAGACCAAAACCTGTGGTTTGTTTTGAGACCCTGCACTGCTGTCACTGCAGGGAATGCCTTGTCACCCTCACACAGCACTTGTGTCCCGAGGAGTGTGGGTCACATCCATCCTACCTGGAGCAAAGGTCTCAGTCAGGGCAGAGACACCTGTGACACTCAGCCCTGAGCAGAGGGGTCCTTGCCTCTGTACCTCCTGTACCAAACCTCTGGCCTGACCCCGTTGGAAACAACATAACTTTTAAATTTTTATTTTATCTCTTTAGTTGGGCTTGATTTAACTTTGCCTTGGGAAAGGAACTTTTTGAGGGTTTTTTAGAGGATGGCCTTAACATCCCAACAGACTGGGATTAGCCCAAAAATACCCAGAAAGACAAAAGGCCATCAACAGAACATAAACAGAACATCAACAGAACATCAACAGAACATCAACAGAACATCAACGGAACATCTGTGGCCTCTGGCAGAGTTGGAGACATCTGGTCCAGAAAGGACTGATGAGAAAATCAGGGAACCAAGATCTCATTAACATCGGAGGAGATTTGGATCCAGTGGGAAACTCAACACTGGGGGCTGCTCAGCTCTGCCCCAATGAACTTTGAACCAGTGCATCTCTGTGGGTTTGAACTGTGTAAAGTTTGGGGGAAAATCCTGAAAAACGTGTGTTTGGAATAATTTCCTTGGCACATCCTGGCCAGTAAACCAAGTAATGCCTGATTCTCTATCACCACAGTGTTAGAGAATTTTTATTTTCTCCCTGTGTTTTGGTGATAACCCTACACCTGTGAAAAAAGTCAAAGGGTACTTTGTGATCAGTGTGAAGAGCAATTCCCCCTTCTGGACCTGCACTTTCCTGCAGTCCGTGCTGAGGTGACTGAGAGTGTCCTTTTCACAGGGAAAGAGTGTCAGCTGTGATATTGGGCATCTCTTCAGCACAGGCTGCATGAGACTGCAAGGGCTACTGAGTGCAGTATTCTCCTCATGCGTTGTAAACACTGGGAGATAGCTGAAATCCCCTTTCAGGACTCGTGTTCTTTGAAATTACTCTTAATTAAAATATACTAGCAAATCTTGATCATTCATGATTTGATATGCTGCAAGAATCAGGAAATTATTTCTGGTTTCCTTCCCTTTCATTCTGACTTCAAATCATGGTTGCAGTGCTCTGTAGCACACAATTTAATTTAGCTTTACACCAACTGATTTCAAACCCTTCATTAAGCTTGGCCTTTTTTCCTAATTTTAAAATATGCAGGATTTAAGTATAGCAAATCATTAAGAAATTGATTCCATTCATTAATGAATTATTAATCCAAGCTAATAGTGAAAATGCAGTAATGATTATAGGTGTCAGTACATGCTGTGAGACCATTGTAAAAGCACATTTTATCAGCTCATTGAAACAAAAGAGTCACGGAATGAAGACATCCCTGCATCCTTTGTAGTCCCAAACCCATGTCTAGTATTAGGTTCAAGTGACATTGTAATGCAAATAAATATTTAGTAACTTCCATTTGTAATTCTAACACTACTGAAGAGGTTTCTTGGCAAACACTGAGCAGTGTAGGCTCTTTAACACCCAATTGATTTTCTCCTTGGCAAAAGAATGGTTTCTAGTTAAGACTGAATTTCACAGCTGTACAGCCTCAGGAAGGGGAATCATCTTGGCCTGAACTGATGCTGCTTTTGAAATACCCAAACTCCACAAGTCTGGCCCTGGCCTGAGGAAACAGAGACTGTCTGACTGCCTTACTTTTCAGGCTTGAAAGAACACACACCAATTTAGTGTTAATTCATGGGGTTTTTGTTTGGTTTTTTATATATTTTATAATCTGCATTTCAGTAAGAAAGGCTCTAAGACACACATGTCCAGTCTTCCACCTGAATTTCCTCTCATTTCTCTGTGCATTCTTTGACACAGGATTCAAGTGCTTCACATTCACTAACATATTTACTTTCTTCCTCTCCTCGTGGTACATTAAAACATTATGTCCATTTGGGGAAAACTGAGGCACACATGGGATGTTTGTGGAAAAGAGGGACTTAGCATTTCCTTTCACTTTACTGACACAGCTGACATGTCATTTTATCCTTCCACCTGGAAAGATACTTAAAATTTATTCCTAAGGAGTGAAGAGTCTCTGTGAGTTTATTTCTTTTAAAACCCTTTTTCCCCCCCCATTCACCAGCTGGCTTATCTCCAACATATTTTACATCTGACCTTATGGTTTCCATTCTACAGCTATAGATTAGAGGGGAGAAAATACCACTTCATATTTCTAAGCACAGATTACAGAGGGTTTCAACATACTGATTATTCAGGGTGATGAATCATATTAAGTCTGGTGTTTGCTAGGCAGTATTTCACTTATTTGAAATGACATCCAGTACCTGGGATGTGGCAATCTGATGCAACACATCACTGCTCACTGACACACCACCAGAAACACAGAGACACATGAGATAATGTGGTTATATTTGGATCCCTTTTGGACCCCAGCTTTAATTTCTTTTCTGTTAGTATTTGTCATTGATTCCAGGAGGCTGAACAGTGATTGTGTCCACCTGTCCCATTTCCTCTACAAAGCAGCCCTGAATTTAACCATAGCCTATTCAGACTTCCTATGCAGCTTTGCTTTTGTGCTTTAACTGGACAAAAATCAGTGAACAGTCCTGACTATTAAGGTATAGGAGAGAAAATGAAGCTCCATCCTGCCACTGGTCAACTCAAAGAAAATAAATTAGTTGAAAATAGCAGCTAAAGAAGATCTGGGATTTCAACACACCAGTAAAAGAAACTGAACTGCAGATGTGTGATGGGCTGGTGCTCCTCATCTGAGCAGTGTCTCCTGCAGTTCCTTTACAGGTGGTAAAGGAAGAGATTCATGCTGTATTTTTACCTTGAGGCTGGGGCAGGTTACAAGGGTGCAAGTCATGAATTGCAGGAGATTTGTGTTAATCTCTTAAATTTTCTGACCACATAACGTTGGTCTGGATATTTACAGTCCCAGCACCCCGTGATTCTGATTGAAAAGAGACTTTGTAGTGACTTCATTAAGATCTGGATGTGCTCTGAACTGTTGACTGTGAGTTTGAAAGGCCCTCAATCAAGGCCATTGGGACTCCAGCTTTTTGGTTGAATCAAACAAAGAGAAATACAAACTTCTAAGCTTCCATTTCCACATATAAATATTAACAATAGCATTTTTCCTTCTTTAACTTTCCTAAAATTGTAAAATTGCCCTTGCTACCAAGGAATGTGCAAAGTTTAGAGCTTCTGCAATTGGTTCTTTAGAACAGACCTTTGTGAACATCAACAGATCACCCACAGGAGGAACCCTGGAAAAACAGTGACAGTTTAAGTGTTGCCATCAAACTTCTTCAGCCCATTAAGTTGTGCAATTTTGCATATAATCTTCAGTATACTTAACAGAGGAGGAAAGCACCTGGACAAGGAATGGTAAATATAAATCAACAGATAATAGTATTCCTCTTTCAGTCACACTTATTACCAACAGCATCAGAGTCTTTATGCTTATCCATTTAGAATAATCTCTGCTTGAACAGATATGGCTGGCAGTAATTATAGGATACAAACTGAAGGATTTGAAGAATTTTTCCAGTTTAAAAATGTTAAAAGCTGAGAGGTAGAGGCATGTTTTCATTTTTATTTATTTCTCTATTTTGTTTGTTTGTTTGCCTGTGCCTCTTCCTTTCTTTCTCATTTTCACTGATTTGAAGAGGTGACAGTGCTGTGCTTCTGCCTGTCTGGCCTAATGCTGCTGTTTGCATTTTTGCAGAGGTTACACAGAGCTTTTTCACACCTTCTCTTTGATAGGCAGAGATCTCATCAATGCAACAGAAGGGAAGCAGAACTTTGGATATGCAAAGATAGAGAAACTCCAGAAATTTCTACCAGATGTCTTCAGTACTGGCCTTGTCTGAGGAGGGCAAGTGTCTCATGTATGCTTCTGTGGGAGTCAGTGTACCTGACTCTAAACACAGAAGGCTGTTTCATTCTACAGATGTTCCTAGTCATTACTACTGTTTTCTGCTTTTTTTTTTTTAATATAAAATTCTCAGTGCTTCTGCCTAGAGGAGACATGAGCTAATGATGCTTTGCAGAGGAGTTCAGTCTCACTGACAAGGGAGTGATCCAAACTTAACAATATGTCAGATTCAAAGTTATCTTTACTGACATTTCTGAGAGTTGCTACTGGCAATGTAATTCTGGATGTGGATTCACTTTCAGTTCTTCAAAATGCTGTTTAAAATTAAGACATTGGGTTAAAAAAGCAATCCAAAGAGAAGATTTTTTTCTACTTTTAAATACATCCTTAAATTACACTAATGGAGTTGCAACTCTCAACAGCTGATGTGAATATGGCCCTAAGCATTTTTAACAGCTCCATACCAAGCCAAGGCTTGATCTCTATGCTCTTTGCAGCCAAACCTCCCACACAGCTGCCTCTCTCATGAAAGCACAATCAGAAGAGCAGGGGAACAACCCAAGTGCCTCAGTGTTACAGCAGTGGAAGGCAAGAGCAAACCCTAAACAAGATTTAAATTTGGATAGTTGTCCAAATGACCATTTCTATAAATCACCTGCATTCTGGACTCTCCTCATTGTGTGCATCACAAGACATTGCACTGATGCCTTATGATACAGGCAAATTACCAAAGGAACTGGTATGGAGTGGAATTTATTTGGATTTGAATCCAAGACTATGACAGTTGCAGCCATTAACCACGAGATGCCCTCTAGCACAACTGAATACACACTTCCAAAGATTACCTCAGGCTCACTCCTATTTACTGGAAACAGTTTCATGTTGAGCAATAGGCAATGCTGGGTATTATATATGTCACCCAGCAGGTTACTATCAATACTTAAAACTGGAATTGAGAGATATTACTAAGGGCTTCATTGAAATTCAGAATGAGATAAATGAGTAGAAATTACTTTTTTTTTTTTTTTCACAGAGAATAATGAAGGCTTCAGGGCTCATTTTGAGCTCACTGCAGTCTCATACTACTACANATGAAATAAATGAGTAAAAATTTTTTTTTTTTTTTTTTTTCACAGAGAATAATGAAGGCTTCAGGGCTCATTTTGAGCTCACTGCAGTCTCATACTACTACAGTGTCACTGGCATTGGAGAAGCCATACTGGATATAGACGGTTGTAACTGATATCCAAATGGGTTCTTTAATAATAATTAAATTGTAAGATAATGTGAAAGAACATAATTATGACAATTTGAGTCTTCATCATCCCTGTTTCTTAAAGGAGGAGAAGGCAAGAGAGCTAACGAAGCAGAGGAATTAGATTTTCTGATTCAGGTGCCATCCTGTTTCTTTAATTCCCTCCCTACCACCTTCCCCCTCCCCTCCCCCATCTAAAAGGGATCCAAACCAGATTTCTCCATAAAACCCCAGAGAAAATGTGGACCTTTGTGAGAAAACATAATAAATAACTTCTAAAAATCCATTCAACATCTTTTTACTTCAGTTTCCCCCCATGCCCTGGAAATATTCCTACCATACTGGCTTTGGTGGGTTTCCAGAGTAGATGGTACTTTTTCCCCTGGCATTAAGCTGCATATATTGAATTAGCTGCTGGAACTTGTTGTACCACAGCACATGACTTGCTCTTTACAGT
This sequence comes from Notiomystis cincta, assembly GCA_013398075.1. Classification (NCBI taxonomy): domain Eukaryota; kingdom Metazoa; phylum Chordata; class Aves; order Passeriformes; family Notiomystidae; genus Notiomystis; species Notiomystis cincta. The sequence goes on from VZRX01006851.1 coordinate 484,490, forward strand.
GCCACAAAGGGCATGGAGCCCTGATCTGAGGGGGATAGCAGAGCTGACCTTGGACACACTGTATTTGTGTGGTTTTTATGCAATCCATCTTGCTGAAATCTAGGTCACTGCAGTGAAGGTGTCTGACCTAAGAGCATCACCCCGAGCTCTCGTTGCAGCCAAGTAAGTCTTGGTCAATATCACAGAATCACAGAATGGTTTGGGTTGGAAGGGGCCTTAAAGTTCATCCAGCTCCAACCTCCTGCCATGGACAGGGACAACTTCCACTGTCTCAGGCTGCCCAGAGCCCCATCCAGCCTGGCCTTGAACACTCCCAGGGATGGGGCAGCCACAGCTCTGGGCAGACTGTGCCAGGGCCTCACCACCCTCACAGGGAAGAACATTTTCCTGATATATTCAGGAGATTTTAGATATGGTTCCTGCAATGAAATGCAGTGTCTGTCTCGGGATGAGCTGAATCCCTTGCTCCCCTCTTTGACTGATGGTGCAGCCATCTGTGAGCACCACAAACACCTGAGCTGAACCTTGTTCTCTTTGCAGCCGTGGTTGGTAGAAAGTGCAGTAGAGCAAGCTCCTTGTGGAAGTCCAAAGCACAGCAGTGCCATCTATTTTGTTTTCATTTGGAAATCACAGCTTTTTGGCTCATGAGTTTTCAACTTTTAAGCTGGTAAGAAAAAAGTGAGTCATTCAGGACCACTTATGGTAAAAAATCCACAAAACCTCATTAAACACAGACCTTCCTCCTTCAAGGCATAATTCAATATAACCACTCAGCCCTTTTCTCATTGCTAAACCCCTCTATTCAAGTACCCACAGAAGGGGCAGACCATCTAGGTGTCACCCTAGGAGTTCTTCTCCATAGAACTCTCCTCCTTGTCACTGCATACATCCTCCTAAAATGAGGAATATTTTGCCCTTGTAGACACACTCCGGGGTCTCTTACTTTCTTACTGTTTCCCTTGCAGCCAAGAAAAGCACAACTGCAATTTTATTTTATCTTTAGAGTGCTAAAAATATTCTTTCATTCGACTATAGCAATTTTCTCAACCTCTGGAAAATCCTGACACTGATGGCAATATTTTCTATTTGCTTTAGGAATAAATTAGTTGCCTCTGAATGAAGGATGTCTCTGACTGATCTCCACTATAGCAAAATTTACCTGGAGATTTATTGCAGCTTTGCCTTTTTGTTTCCCCATGGGAAAGTTCACAAATGATGCAGCAATCTTGTTCCAGTAATACTGTGCTTAAACACACTTCACGGATTATTTGGTATTCAGGATGTTCTCCTTGCGTGAAGAGAAAAAATAGCCAGTTGGTAAAACCAGACTGAGATTTTCAAATGGTGTGACAGTGAATGTTAAACAAAACAAATCTTGCTCCCATCTCATTCAGACAATAACCACCCGGAAAGCACCTGCATAGAAATAAATGCCTTAATGTGAGGATTGCAAAGCAATAGAAGAGGGTGAGTGGAATCTCATTACACTCCTGTGAGGAACAGTTATTTGCATTTTATTGGTGGGTAATTTGAATCACACTAGTTCAGCGAGTTAACCCAAGCCATGATGAAATCATAAATAAGTACAAGAATCCCAATTCCTGGTTCTTGGGTTCAGCTGATTGCTTTTTGTTTTTCTGGCCCCTCAGGGAAGATGCAATTGAGGTCACATCTACAGCCCCTGGCAGCCAGTAGGGGCATGGCACACCTTGGTGTGTCCACACAGTTGTGCCCAGGGCTGAGCTGGGCAGCTGTGGGGCTCCAGGGCAGTGAGGGGACCCAGGCAGGGCTGGTGGCCCTGGATCCAGCCTGGACACTGCATCCCCAACCAGCTGTGGGGCTGTGGGGCTGCAGGGCAGTGAGAGGACCCAGGCAGGGCTGGTGGCACTGGTTCCAGCCTGGACACTGCATCCCCAACCAGCTGTGGGGCTGCAGGGCAGTGAGGGGACCCAGGCAGGGCTGGTGGCACTGGATCCAGCCTGGACACTGCATCCCCAACCAGCTGTGGGGCTGCAGGGCAGTGAGGGGACCCAGGCAGGGCTGGTGGCACTGGATCCAGCCTGGACACTGCATCCCCAGCCCGACAGCAGCTCTGCCTCTGCCATGCCCCAGCCAGCTCGGGGACATCTGGTGAGACCGCGAGCTTCACGTCAGAGGAGCTGTGGAGTTCCAGAGCTGCTGCCCACACTGTGTTCATCTCCACATCAAGGTGAGAAAGTAGGTGAAAACTTGCCAATTTTTGTGCTCCTCAGCAGATCACAGTCCCAAACAGGGCCCACCCATCTCCAGTCCTTGATGATATTTACTGTAATGCAATGAGGCAGAGGAGTGATTTCAAAGTATGACTACAGCTGGAACCAATGGAGATCCTTTTGAGTGCTAAGTCTTCAACAGTTGGAATATTTGGCTTGAAAGTCTTTCAGTTTCAAGTGCAATAACTCCTGGGGGGTGAGCAACAAACCCAGTGCCCTCTTCCTCTCTGCTTCATCTTCAGAGTCAGTGAGACAAAACAAATCAAATCTGCCAGTTTTGGCTTCCAGAAACATTCCACCTAAGATTTACAGATTGTGCATTGCTTTAATCCTGGTACTTTCCAGCTTCCAGTTTCTGTTTCATTTATTAGTCACCTTTCTATTGTAAGTAGCTTTAAGCTCTAATATCTCTTGTGGTGAATGAAAATAAAAGGCTTAATCTGCACAGAATAGTCCTCATGCACAGCATTTGCTGGTGCTACTTGGGGGCAGTAGGCTTTTAACACTAAAATGCTGATGCTTTTGGAAAGAGTGGAATGGTTGCTGTGAAATGTGAAGAGCCTGATCCCAATCCAATTTATAATGGAGTAAATTCATGGTGCCTGACAGGAACTCAGGCATTGCTGCACCATTTCAAGCCAGGCACCCAGCTCTTGCAGTGCTGTCTCTGACCCTGGCCAGCAGCAGTTTAATTAGAGGATGTGACAAGAAAGGCTTTAGAAACAATTACAGCATGACCTGCCTGTAGAGAAGACTCCTTCCCAATCTTCAGTTCAAAGCCTGGTTGGTGCCTTCAGATACTGTGTCCATCTCTATAAGCTCAGACAGGTTACTTAAAGTCATTGTAATTTAAAATGCATTTTCTTTCGTACAGATTCTTCAATTTCAGTGAAATCAAGATATTATATCATCATAGCAGCCATAAAGTCCTGTATTAATCTCATGAGCCTGACAGAAACTGTGGATGACCTGACACATGAGATCTGAATGGAAAAGAAAACAAAAGATTTCCAGGAAAGCAAGCGTGCCCTTATTCACTCCCTAGGTTAGGCAGGCTTTGTTTTACACGTGCATGGGGACAACTTCTTGTGTACATAGCAAGATTGATCATACACTGAACATCTGGAATTCATGCAAATCCCTCAATCAAACACTAAAAATCCTGTTTTATAGCATTCTGCCAGCTGTGGTAAAACACATCTGACATCATATCTGCACTCCAGCTGCCCTTGTGCCCACAGGTCTCTCCTTCCCCAGAGAGACACACACTGTCTCTCTCTGCTGAGGCAATCTGGGGGAGGAGAAGGGGAGAGAAACCTCCTCCTGCACAAAGGAAAACCAAGCTGGTCATAAAACTTGTTCCCTTACAGGCAGCTGGGAAAGCTCACATACAAATCATGTTGGCTGGCTTTTGCAGAGATTTGTGTTAATGTTTCCTCAAGCTTCAAGTCACATGAATTTAAGCTGGTTTTAGCTCTATGATTGGCTTTGAATGATTCCCAATAGTGAGGAAGTACCTTGGGACAACCTCTGTCCTTTCATATGGTGCCATAAGCAACATGGCAAATCAAACCTGATTCTGTCTGAGGACATTTGGGGGACATTTGCTACAGGGAATAGAGCAGGCAGAAGGAATTGCCTGGGACAGGACCACCTAATGGAGAAACTACTGCAGGCTTAGGGCTTAGAAGGATTAGCAAGTCAGCCCATGACAGCCCTGGTCTCCCCGTGTCCTGCTTCCCAGGTCAAATGCTGCCTTCACATCTTGTTCAGCCTCTCCCCACTCTGTTCTAGTGATACTCTGCCTCTTCTCCCTGATGATGCTGCAGAGGGCACATGCCCTGGTGAGGCAACTGCTTGCCCAGCACTGGAGGATGGAGGCGAGACAGTGGGAAACAGAACTGAAGGTCTCCTGTGCAGAGGACCTGCAAAAAAGTCTGAGGAACCCACTATTTTAAGTAGAAACTGTTTTCCAGTATGTTTGTGGAATTCACAGCACAATTGTGGAATTCACCCTCTGCTAAAAAATCAAAACAGTCTATTGGCTGCAAAGCAAATATGTGTCTTAATAAATTGGTTTTTACAACAGATGAAAATGTTGAGAATATACTAGAAATGATGGAAATTAGAAACTGGAAAACTGATAAAAAGATAAAAACTTATGAAAAGAGGAAAAGAACAAATCTTAGCCTGCTAATTCAGACTAATGATAGGCTAATAAGAACAAAAGACCAAAAGAAATACAAATGCTGCTACTTTACTAAATAGAAATGAGAGAAAGGATAATGTTATTCAATGAGAAGACTTTTCTGTCAACTAATATAAAAGGCATTAGATTAAAATAAAGTTGCATCTGGATTACTTGAAAGCAAACCCCTTAAAAGACTTGTCTGAAGAGCCTTTTATATTGTTGATTGAGAAGATCCAGAAGGCAGAAGGGAAACTCATGCTAGTCTATTATTTGGAATAGAAGAGGTGATTTGACTCTGACATTCTTCCCAAACAAAATAATGGCTGGCTAGTATTGGTTTCAATTAACTTAGAAAGAAAGGAGGCTAAAATAACAAGGCTGCATCAGCTGGAAATGAATCTTGTCAAACTGACCAAAAGCTTGTGGCTCTATAAACTTGGTTGACAAAGGTCACATTGTTGATATCACCTGGATGTTTGAAGGACCACAGGTTGTCTGTAGATCCCCCAGTAACACAGGCAAACGTGCTATGGGGTAATTACAAAGTGACTGCAATCACCTCTGCCTAACACAACTGCACCAGGGCACAGTTGTGTACTGGGAACTGAGGCTGCACAAGTCATTTGGCTTGGGCTGTGTGCCATTTGATAAGTGAAAAGAATGATTAAAACCCACCTGACACACCTCAAATTGATATAAATGGCATATATGAAGTATAAGATTTTCTAGTGAGAGACTGCTGAGAGCTGTTCATCTTCCTAAACTCTGGAACATTGCTGATGATCTGAAAGAGAAAATCTTTGCTGATAGAATTCTGAGATGACACATGGAATTGGAACATGATGAATAAAAAAGAAGACAAATTGTTGACAGGGAATGATCTGGATAGAAGGGTAAATGTATTGCAGCAAAAAACCTATGTGTTTTGATAGAGACAACAAGAAAACCAGACATTCAGCTGTGAAGAGTGAAGGTTCTGCTTCCACAGTGGGAAAGGGTCTTTAAAAATAGTGCCATGATTATAACACATTACCAGGTGACAACAAGTGAGGCTGTGGCAAAAGGGACAGAGCAGTCCCTGTCTGGGGGACAGAGTCACTGGAGATTACTGAAATGTTAGGTTTACTCTCCTAAACAAGGTAGATACTAGGAAATTTGAAGTAAGGGATATGATGAGAGACAAATTATTCACTGTAACAACTTGTGTGGTTTGTTCTTGACTCTGTCATTCAAAAAAAAAAAGATAATAATATCTTTCTAAAGGACTGAGTCAAACAAGAAGACCCATGGCCAGTGTTGTGCTCGAGGTCAGACTGCAAAATACCTTTTGATTCATAATCTCTGAAGCCGAAATGGGGGTGTCAGATGTGTGTGGGAGTTTTTCTTCAAATATTAAATGAGACCAACTCCTGCATGTCCATTTTGCTGCAGAAGTGAACAGCATTTCTGAAGTTCAATTAAATTGCTTCAACTACCATATAATATTAAAGGCCCTGTTCAAAGCCCATGGGAATTAGACATTCTTTTCATTCATTTATGGGCCAGGCTTTCAAAGGGAGGTCCCAAAGACAGTGATTTCACCAGCAATTCTGTAAAACACCAACATGTCAGAGTGGAAATGCTGCCCTGTGAGTTCATGGTGGCTTAACATGTAAACAAAGTCTTCAGCTGAATTAAAGGCCACTGCTTGCTTCAGTATATTCTGTGGTTTTGCATTTATGATTTTGGTAATATCTTCTTACACCACTGAAGTGTAAATTTCATGAATAAATTCTATTATCTCTGGAATTTCACTGACTAAAACAGAAGCACATACACGGTTTCAAAATAGTTAAATTCATTCTTCTCACATATCACAAGAAGAATTGCATGAACAATCTGCACTGAATAATTTACTCAGTAAATGTACAGTTTTAAGGTGACTTTTAAAAAGATCCACCTATCTTACTTGCCACTGCCAGGTGAATCTTTTATGGGCCATATTTGCATATGTAGCTGATACAAAACTCCATTTCCTCTGTGTTTTTGTGCAAATATTCAATACTGGTGCTGTGGGTTTGATGGCTTAAATAACTTTGTTCTCTCATGAGATTTGTACCTACAATCCCTGCCCCATCCCCTGCAAACATGAGCTGCATTTATAAGTTTTGCTATCTTTGTGGTGGACAAAAATTTGGGAGCATAACTGTATAAATATATTTGGATCATTGGGTCCATCTTCTGAACTTTCAGATATTGCCTCATGGAATCTCATTCCAAAGTTCAGGCAGCCGTGGGGGTTTCAGGGTTACCCTAACCCATCCCACTGCCCAGCTGTTGAGGAGTTTGCTTTCTTGGATGGATGAGGAATTTAAGTTTTGAGACTGTTACATTTAGGCTTCTGCTTCAATTTCGTGACTTTTTGTGCAAGCACTCTCCTTAGCCTTAAATCACTTCCTTCCCTCCTAGCTTTTCCTTCTCCAATACTTTTACAATGAACTATTCCAGCTCCTTCTCAGCCTTTGTTTTTATGCACTAACCATGTTTTTCCCTAGGATGGACTTCACCATATCATTTTAGCAATTCCTCAAACCACTTAATTCAGATTAAATTTCATCCTTGACCCTCAGTCATAAATTTTATTCCAGATGAAATCTGAACATTTCTTTGTAAAATAACAGCAATCTCCAGTCTTTAGGTACTCTTCCTGAGACCCAGTGAATAAATAAAAAGAATTTATTTCTTCACAGCTGCACTACACTGAAGGCCTGTACAATTATTAATGATAATTAATATGTCAAATAATTAATTAATATCTAAGAGGGATAATAGATGGATGTAGTTCCATGTCTTAATTAATCTGATGACAGAGCTGGTTCAAGAGATTCTTGCTATCTCTGACATTTGGATTTCTAGTATTGTTTTAGTAATGTTGACATAGACTTCTTGCTTCTTGTTTATTGCTTGTGTGTCAGACAAGCAGTTGTATTTGGTGCACAACAATTCCTATTTCTATCAACCCTCCAATATTGCTTCTTCTTGTGCATCTGCCCTTCTGTTTTGCTCTTGATTTATCCAAGATTTTTACTGTTTCTGCAGTTTCTAGGTAAGGAGTTCCCAGCTTGCTGTAGAAATTCTTCCAACTGTGCTTCAACACAGGCACTTGCATTCTGTGTTTTTGCAGTTTGTCATATTCCCTGATAGATTGGGGTATGTTCTGAAGACCACACAAATCTCCCACCTGGTATTAAGAGTCAACCTAATACCAGCAAATACCAGATTCAGTTGTAATTCTATGACAACATTTCAAAGAAAATATCAAGTCAAATTTGTCCCAAAATCTTTCTTTCAGAAATGTCACTCTCCTCACTACAGTAGTTCCTGCCTCAGAAAAAAATCTCTCTCTATCTCTTATGTGCCTCCTCCTTATCCACATTATAATTGCTCTATTCACCCCTCACCTTTTCCATTTCAGTTCATGTGTCATTAAAGAAATGCTCTTAGAAGTTTAATCCACATACACAACATTTTTTTTCTGGAAAATGAGCAAATGAAGAGAAGAAGATCAGAAATATCACTGAATAATAATTACTGGAACAACACAATCTTTAGGTAGTACAGGAAAATGACCATATTTATTGAAAGTCTTAGGTCTTATTACTTGGGATGACCAACTAAGTATGTTTGATAAATAACCTCTTCTCATATTTATGATGTTTTCAAGCATTTCTTGATATTTGTGCCTGGAACAAGACCCAGATGATCCTCTGTGCACACTTAGAGACTGCTTAAAATGAAACGATACCTAACGTGAGCAGAGCAGTGACTAAAAAAAGGAGCCTCTTGCCTCACTACCAAATTGCTAAATTAAACTCATAAAATTTGAGGGAAATAACAGCTTCCATTGGATAGTTTTAAGTATAAACAACAGCAATGCCCTTTAATAGGGCTTTGAATGCAGTCTTAAGCTTTCTTAGTCTTCCCTTCATTTTCCTTTAGACATGAACTCAGCCAGGGGGCCAAAGGTTTCTTTCTGAGCTCTTGAATTGACTCTCAGAGTTTACAGCTATTCATTAACCTATGATTTCAACCTTCCATCTTTAATATGTTTTGCAGATGATGGAATATTACATCTGCACAGCAGTGTGTCCTGCTTAACAAACATGCCTGGAGAGAGAGGGAGCAGAGCATAAAGATATTTAAGCAAACTGATATGTGGACAAGTGGGTAAATATTGGAATGCATGATTGTCAAAACTCATTGCATGTTTTAGCAGATGTCTCAGCAGCTGATGGGAAATGTCAAAAACATCCTGTATTTTGCACAGAATAGCTTAATAATGATCACAGACTGGTTGAATCTCTCAAAGTTAACGCCAGTCAGCACAGAACTCATAAAAGAAACATCTCAGGAATGAGAGCTCATTGAAAAGAGCAAACTTATTCTTCTCTCTCTTTTTTTTCATTTTTTTTTTTCTTTGTTTCTTTTTTTTTTAAGCTGCTTCCTTAGTTCTAGAAATTCAGGATTTCATATCCACCTTGAAACAGAAACTTGCTGCTGGTCTGAGACAGAAATCAGTTCTGTTTCCCTTTTACTTCGATTACTCTCTTACAGATATTGAATATTTGAAATAGATGAATGCAGCTATAGGTTTCTTATAAATATTCACTCTACTTTTTCTCCCCCAAGCAACTTTTCACAGATTATTTGAAGCACAACCATAATACTTTGCCTTCAAAGTAATCAGGTTTCCATATTTTGTGTGCTTATTTGCTCATGTATTTTTTAGGGTAGGTATTCTCTCTGCAATAATATCCATTGATCAAACTGATTGCAAAAATATGTCTTAGAGCTGTTGTCTGATTGCTTGACTTTTGACTGGCTTCTGGTCATGTTTAGCTGAATTATTGGACTGGAGGAGCCTGTTGCCTGACCCTCCTCCAAGGATATTTGGCTACCTCTTCAATAACCCTTTATTTCCACGACTTTTCAAATTAAAACAAAAAATGGACTTGGCTAAAATGTTACTCTAGATTTTATTTTTCCTGAGAAGTGCATAAACATAAAGAACACTTAATCAGGCACAACAGACAAAAAAGTTATTTATTTTTCTGAATGATTTATAGTCTAGTTTCTTCTTCTGTGGTTGCTGAAAAGAAGGAGGAATCAAAGAAGAGGTTCATTACTCAAAATGGCAACAGTCCCATTAGGGAGGGACAGCAGAAGGAAAACACAGCCATAATTTTACCTATTTTATGAGAGATGAGCTCTTCCATACTTCTCTGAGCAGACAATGGCAACTTCAATATAAAGAAATACACCACCAGTAAAATAAATATGAAAGAAAAGAATTACTGATATTTTCTCAGGAGCAACAGACAGAAATAAATTTACTTTCTGTTACATTCTGGTTTTGCCCAAATAGGCCATCTGGGAGGGCACAGGGTGAAGGAACTGAAGAAGGAAAGGAGCTCTCACTTGTGTAACGAGATGTTTTTGGGGTTTATCCATGCTGGGGGGCACAGGGCAGGTTTGGGCATAATGAGCCCCAATTTTCCAGCTGTTGGCTTCAGCTCAACAATAATGTTCCCCCAATATATAACTTCCATCCCATAAGTCAAAGAAATTTGCTGTTTGCCCTTGCTGCTCTCTGTCTTTCTGTGGTATTTTTGCCCCAACACAAGCCACAGATGGGTGAATACTTGCACACATCCACATCTTTACAAAATGGCTTTTCTGGCCAGCAGCTCTTCACACTGAAACTGCGTCAGCATTGGGTTTGATATTCCAGAAAATATATTCAATATATGGGACTTTTTCAAATTCTGCTCAGATGGTGCACAGCTGACCTGTTAAATGCTTACAGACCCTTCCTGAACACTTCCAACATATAGCCTGAGTGCCTTTTGAAAATTGGTCCCAGCACAGAGGTGCCTAATACAGAACAGCAGCTTTTCATGGGCTCCCTTTGTTTGTGGCTACTCCCCACTTCCCTGTGAGCTACAGTAGCCAGAGACAGCCAGCTCTTTAACAAATCTCCATAATTTCATGAAGCACAAAGATAATTATGTGAAGTGTTGAAAAATACTTCATTTGGCTTGCCTGAAAGCTGCTGTAATGGAGAAAAGAAAGGCATAAATAATATGCTTTGTTTCCATTTTCAGTCTGTTCACTAATTGAAAAGAAGCAAACGGGTCTAAACCCCCCTTGTTTGATCCAGTCATTGTCTGACAGGGAGGGAAATGTCCTTGGGAGGAACAAACAGTCAATCTGTGCATAAAGACAAAGCAGAAAAAATTGCAACTCTGAGAAATTGCTGAAAATAATTATGAAAACTGAAAAATGAGGAAAAAACCCAACATGATTATGGTCTAACCAGAGAGCAAACGTTTTCAGGTTTTATCAGCAATGCAGGGAGTATAACAGGATGTGGCTGGCTCTCAAACCAGCAGCTCTGCATGATTCCTTGATGTAATTTGGAAGAAGCAGGATAACCTGTGATTTACCAAACTCTAGTTAGCAAATCTGTTCAGGGGTTCCCAGCAGATCAACGTGGTCCTACCAGTGTGTGTCAGAGGCAGATTATCCTCTCACCCTGCTCTGAGCTGTGAGGATATGTGTGTGCACAGCTGTGGGTGAAAATCCACCTCTGCCCTCTCA
>VZRX01006852.1:3626-115125 GCA_013398075.1 Notiomystis cincta
AAAACAGAATAAAGATAATTGATAAAATTTAAAAAAAAAAAAAAGCCAACCCCAAAAAAAAACCTACTAAAAAACCCTAACATGTAGTTAGGAAAATGTAAGAAAAAATTCATAAAGTCAAATATTTATGCCCCCTACCTCCAGACAGTATTAACAGATGCCTGATTTTACATACCTTGGAACATAAGAGTAGATATTACTGAGAGAGGTAGATTTTTTTTTTTTTTTCAGATAGAAAATTACTTTAATTTGTATTTGGGGGCCTTTCCAGATTGCAAATCCCAAACAGATTGACATGGCATCCAGAGAGATTTATTCAGGTCCAACCAGAGGATTAAGCAATAACCCACATGATTAGAATAGTGCTCCACAGCTACTTTCTAATGTCTGGATGAGTGAATCTGGTCCAAAAGAGGAGACAGACACAAGGTCAGTAAAGTGCAAAGACCCAGACACTCGATTGCTATATAAAAGATATACACAAAACTGGAGTTCTTAACACTCACAAAAATTGTCCTGAGTTTGGGAAGAGAATGACTGAGTTCACATCTCAAGTGTATTTTCTCTCCAAAACAAGAGAATTATAAACATTTCCTTTCAGTGCAACTTAGTTCAGTTAGTATAATATTTCTATTTTATAATTAAACATTTTGCTCTGTGTTACTTCTAAATTGAAACAGTCAAGATAGACAAAGACCTGGTTTGTAACAGTTCCAGGTAGTGTAGTATGTTATAGAAAACATCAAACATGGTCATAACCACAAGGTTTTCTGTTCTCTTGTTTTTATTCATTCAAAAACTGGACACTTAAGCACAACCTTGACTTTCATGATGTTTGTGTTGTGTTAACAATATATTCACTGATATAGCTCAAAAGAGACTTCTACTTATTGTCAGTCACTGATGACCTCTCAGAGACTCAAATCTTTCTTTGCAGAAGAACAAATGTTTTTGTCTAGGTAGGACTTTCAATTGTGTGGTTTATTAGCTTTACTTCTCCCCAACACTGATGGTGAACTTCTAAAAAACATGAAAATCTTTCTACCTTTAAATGACAATGAAAACCATCTTGCATTATTTCACAAACTGAACTTCTGTGTGGTTTAATAATATCAATTGAATGTACTGTAGTCCTTAAAATTCAGGTAACTATGTCTTAATATATGTTATAAATCTTTAAGAATAGAACAACTCATTAGAACAAATTTTTAGACTCACAAAGGACTTTTATACTCTTGATAAATACCTCTTTTTCCAAACTGCAAACAGAACACGTTAAGTAAGCAACAAGAGCAAAATAAAACCTTCCTACTGATACCTTGTATTTCAAATTAGGAGTTGATGACGGGATATGCATATAATCTACCAGCTTCAAAGAAGTCCGAATAAATCGAGCCGTGTCCTTCACGGTGGCTGCAGCTGCCTTTGGCAGTGTCCCTCTCTGTCCGGGCCTCCCTGGGTCTCTTGCTGGCGACCAAAATCTTTGAGCTCCCTCTGCTGCCTCGGCTGTGCATAACAGAGTAAACAGGCAGAAAAACAAAGAGTTAAAAAACTCCGTGTCACTTGCAAAGTAGCCCAGTGACAACTTCACGTTGCTGGGCTGAACAGCTCTCGGTAAGGCCGAGGAGCGTGGTAGAGTGCAATGGGCAGGGCAGTGGTGTCTCTCTGGCAAGCACTTTCTCCTAAACTCATCCACACCTGCCCTAACAGCTCAGGAGAGGCAGACAAACCAGAAAAGTACCATAATTTGGCTCCTTCCTTCCTTCCTTCNTCCTTCCCTCCTTCCTTCCCTCCTTCCTTTTGTTCCAGTTATTTCATATTCTCTTTCTTTTCCTCAAAATACAAAATCAGATGGTTCACAGCACGGAAAAGAATGCTACCTCTTTCTAGGAAACTGTGATTCTGGTTGAACCCAGGTGATTTTAAGTGATCTTATGAGCAATTTAATTTATGTTATGGATGCTCTGACAAGGCAGGAAAAAAGTAAACTACATAAATGAAAAAGCTCCCTTAAACAAACTTTTCTCAGTTGCACTACCTAGGATCCAGCCTCACCAATTTTTCTGTGTTATCAAACTGAATGGAAGCACTAGATCTGTGCATGTCTCAATGATATTCACAAAGTAAGAATTTCACACTCATCCTCTAGATAAGTAAAACTCCTATTGCTTCATACATATAAATGAAAACCTAGGACCAGTCTTTCATATTTTACATGTTGCTATTATTCTGGGCTTTTACACATAAGAATTTAGAAATCTGGAAGAATAAAATATTAAAATTTGTGGAAGCCCAGAATAAAATTATTATTTCATTATAATGAAATTAACATAACATATTTAATACAAATTACCATGTGAAGTTTTTCATTTAAGAAAAAATAGTGATGTACCTAAGCACACATAACCTTAAAAATCTGACAAAACAGTTGGATTGCTTGGTCACATAAATTAAATATATATTGGCAATATGGGAACCATATCCTACAGGAAACAAATACTTTTCTTACTGGTGCAGTGGAACTTAAATTTCAACTTTTATCACAATACCCTAAAAAAGTTCCTTAGGGAGCTTTTTGTAGCTCAATCTGTGCTTAGCTTGCATTCACACTGTATCTCCTAAGGCTAAAAGATTTTGTGATCATTAAGAGAAGTGTCACATATATTGTGGGCAATTTCCAACAAAAAAAAATGAACAGATTATTCAGTCATACAGGGTCAGAATAATATCAGTGCCAACATTTTCAGCTGCAAATGTTCAGAGTCACAACACTGAATACACAAAAATATCAGGCTATTGGCTACACAGTAGGCCATACCAAAATGTCTGCTTTTATTCTAGGAAATGTGACTGATAAACTTGGTCAAGGTTTTCTGAGTTTTAAAGGTCAGGTACAGCACTGACCTCAATGCAGATTTACAGCAATTTTTACCCAGTGTGTGTTAATACGCTTAGCATAAGGGATGTGCTCAAAGTGCATTGAAGGGCACGCTCAGGGAGTGATGTGATGGCAGATAACAGTGCAGACAATTAACACACTGAAAATCGTGTGTCTCTTATTTGGCCTTACCGTGGTTTTGCTCAGGGGTATTTCTTGATTCAGTCTCTAAAGAACTGAATGTTAGTAGGAAGCATGTTAGAGATCTTTCTGTATTCCTCTCACTAATGAGATTATCTTGCATTTACAAAAAAAAGTGCTTTTAAACCACACTAACCCATTTTTAAGCCACAATAATTACTTTCCTTTCATGAGTCGCAGCTCTTTTCTTTAGGCTCATCCTTCTTCAAAGGAGCATTTCTGATTATGTTTTATTGTACCTATTCTAGGTTGTCTATCAATAGATTGCTTGGAAGATGTGTTCCCTTGCACACATTGCAAACCTTAATGCTGAAGAGTTTCACCAAATATTTTTCCTCAAATTAATCACTTAGTCTATTGTCTCAAGTACAAGGAAATATATGCCTTTCTTTACTGAAAATACACTGAAAAAATCTGTCCAGAATATATAGCAATGTGTTAATACTGAAGTGTCAGGAAGAAACACCTATAGCTTGTATCTCAGATGAGTGAAAGTGAGGCCTTGCAATAATGGCCACTTTACAGTTTCAGAATTGAAAAAAAATCAATTCTTTTACCTGTTTGACAATCAACTCCCGTCTATCAAGACACAGAAAAATTGATTGTTCTTGTGCAAGTTTGGAAGTCAGATTATATAGCATCCTTTATTTTCCATACACTGGCCCCTGCCACCCTGATCCTGGGTCACAGAGTCAGGAGTAGACAGAGGTTTTACAAACTCTAGTGGGTCCAGAATAATCCAGGCAAATCCTGCATTCTAAGCAGAGAGAGCATATCACCCTCCTGAGCATCTATTCCATATTATAAGGAAATTCTATAGGATGCAACCAAAGTATGCTTGGAAAAACACATTACAACATATACAAGATGCAAATAAGTAATTTTTCAAATTTAAAAAGGAATTCCTATGCACACTGGTTTTCCAATCAGAAATGGAAAGCATATTTTTGTGCACTTCTGCTCTGGAACTTTTAGCCTAGGACAACTTTTTAAGGGGGGAAATCTTGGAATTCAGATACTGTGTAGTGAAAGATATCGGGTGAGACGCTGGCTAGTTTTACAACAGGATAATGAGTTAGAAGAGGGACAAGAAAATACAAGGCAAAGGTAGCCTGGCCATGTCCCAGATGTCTCACCGAGTTGTATGGTGTGACATGGCACCAACTGCTTGCAACAGCAGCTCAAGGGTGATGTTTTGTATTGCACATCGCTAATGGGTTTTGAGGAGGTGTTTTCAGAGGTGTCTGTTAAGAATGAGTTCAATATGAAGCTATGAATAGAAACAGGAGGCCAAGTATCTGATTTGATGATATATCCAGAAAGCCTCTCTGCACTACTACCAAATGCATACAGTATCTTCTGCTTTGACTTCTTGGTCCTGGAAGAAACGCCAAATCAGGTATACAACTATCTTTACCCACTTCAGGTATAAACAAGTCCTGAAAACATTTTATAACCCATTAGCCAGAGATTGTTTGTTAGGTCTAGGGAAATGGCAGCAGTAGTAGCCTTACTGCTTGCACGCTGGGTGACATTTTCTTAAATTCTTGTTTACATTAATGGAAAACTAGCTTCAAATATTTTTTACCTGATTTGAAGAAAAGGCTGGATCCAGACCTACAATTGCCTTATTACTCTAAGCTAGAAGTAGTTGTTCTGTTTTATCTAAAACAGATAAATATTTACCAGGACAGGTGTTGTAATCAGCTCATCCAGACATACAAATGTATTCTTCTTTCTGGCCCATTTTAGCTAGCATTCTTAAAGAATTTGCAAAACACTCTGTACAATACAGAAAGCGGAACAGCTCAGTTTATAGACACAAAGCTTTCTACTTCCCCATAGCCACTTACTTCAATTATTAGCTACAGAAGACCTGAAGTGACCTCCTACATCATCAGCTCAAGCGCTTGCTACTGCATACAATGCTGCTTTAAACACTACTCATCACCTATTCTAATATTTCTTAAACCCCAGATGGTCTCTTTATAATATTATCAGGGTTCTTACAAAAGCTTTGTCTTCTAATTCCAAAGGAGACTTTAAATTTTTATTCTTTGTTTACCTACATTCATCTAATCTTCTAGCAAAACTCGGGAACAGTTCACACCTCTTATTTCCCCTTATCCATGTTTACTTACATTGATTCCTTTTCCTCTGATTACTCTTACACTTAAAGGGAAAACCATTACTTGTACAGCACTGCACTATGAAATCATGTGGCATTGCTCCCATCCCTTCCAGCATCTTCTTACTTACTTACACATTATTATATTAGTCTTTTCAATCTGTTTGAAGGCCATTGTCAGGTAAGCTGTTCCTAAAAATCTACATCCTGGTATAGCAGTTGCAGCGTTATCCAGAAAAAGCTGTGAAAATAACTAATTTGCAATCTGAGTTCTACTCCATCACTCTTGTAGGAAATCTGAGTATCTATGAAAATAGGATTGTGGCATCACCACATAGCTCTATTTACATCATATGAGGCATGCTGTTTATGAAGTTTCTTATTTTGTTGCAATCATGCAAGAGGAACACCCTTGAGGTTATGATTATGTAACACTCGTGATGTTTCCTAAAATTATAAGAACACAGACACCAGTGTAAAAACATTATAAAAAACCAGTTAAATCAAAGGACTAGGTCAAAAGTAATACTTTAAAAAATGTCTTTAGTGTAGCTGCCTCATGATATGTATTTAAGCAATGGAAATTAATTTCATCATGATATATATGGATTTTGTCCTTAACTCCCATTAATGCTAATAGGAGTTAAGTCCATAAATCCCCCTCTATCACTGTAAGACTATAGCCTGTCTCCCTCAGTTTTGTATGAACCTGCAATTCACTAACTCTGTTTACAGAAAAAAGCTACAGTGGACTTTAGGACAGCTGTTGAATGAACCAAAATTAAGAAAATAAAGGATTTTCAGATTGTCACCTTTGTTCCTAAGAGTGACTTGGGAAGACAAACACCATCACTCCAAATATGCCCCTCCTCCTTCTTGCCTCCCTACCCCTTTCTGCCCCCCCAATATATACTGAGCATGATGCCATATGGTATGCTATGGTTTATGCCCTTGGTCAGTGGGTGTTAGCTGTCCCAGCCCTGTCTCTTCCCAATCCCCCATGCACCCCTGGTCTCTTCACCAGCAGGGCAGTTGGAAAAGCAAAAAATGCTTTGGCTCTGTTAAAGCATTCCTCAGCAATAACAGAAGAGCCCCTCTGCATTATCAACCCTGTGTTCAGCACAAATCACAACATAGCCCTGTACCAGCCACTGGGAAGTAAATTACCTTTACCTCAGCTCAAACAAGCTGCAGCCTTCTCCACAGCTCGGAAAGGTCCCAACTTGCAAGCCTCTAGGCGTAAAATTTAATTTTGCCTAGGAGCAAATTTAATCCCATATCTTTCTTCCCAAGAAAAAAAAAGAAACAGGCAGCTACCTCCTCAAGGCATTTCTCATTGGAAACCAAGGCAGTGTGAATAGATACTGACCTAAAACTTTATCACAACCATGAAGATATTGAAGATGAATTAAAAACAAATGTGTTGAACATACATAACTGAGAAAAAGTAGGTATTCATTATTTCTTGTTTACCTGTTTTTGATGGTAAAACAATAATCTTCAAAACACTCCTGGAGAATCTGTATTTATTCCCTTGCTTTAAAAACTAAGCAGTCTTTACATTGCCTAATCTTTCAGTCACAAGGTTTCTTTTTCAGTTAATGGATTTTCAAAACGTAAATGTATAGGAACATATGCAAGCTAATTTATTGGCATAACAGGATTAGTCAAAGAAGATTTCTAGTCTGCTTTCCATCTACAAACATTGTAAGATACAATATGTAGGATCTCTCACAATCTTCTTTTTAGTTCCTCTATCTTCTTTTAAAAGATTTAAACTGAATGAGGGTTTAGCTACTTCACTCCTGGTAGGATTGAAGGGATAGAATACTGAAAATTTGATGTTTCTAGTCAGCCATTATTAGTTCCCTTGTTTGCAACATATTTTTCCCTATTTTTGTGAATGTGACTGCTCTACAGTTTCAGAAAACTGACTATATTAAATGTCTTGTTAATGTTTATCATATATATATATAAAATATAGAGTATATACAAATATAACAACCGTTTTCAATGTATATATTTATATTTTATACTGGTTAATTATTTCATTAACTTTTGATAGTTTTACTTCAACTTTTAAATAATTATACTAGACCATACAGGGTAACAAGACTGTTTCCCAGCTTAGCAAAATGTAGGGAAAATGTTTTAGATTTGTGCCCATGACTACTCTTCTGGTATTACTGTAGTATTACAAAGTACAGTATTTGAGATCTTTTAAAATAAGGTTAGGATTGCCTTTTCAATGAGTAACCTTTACTTTTACCCCTTTCATCATGGACCTAGTGGAAGCCCATAAAATTAACATTTCTTCTTTCTCTCTTACTGTTCATCCAGACCCACGTGCACTCTTTCACAAAGTTAACTTCTTCATGAAAGGAACAGGTTAGCAAATCAATACTGAATGGATTTTGTGTCCATTAAAGTTTTATTTTGTTGTTTGAGTGCATTTAGTGTGGCCTTAATAATCCCTAAGACTCCCTGAGTTATCTGGGAAGGTAGACATATCACAGGATTGCAGGAGACGTGCATCTTTTTGAACCAGCAGCCAAAAGGCACAATACCATAGGGCTTTTCAAATGCCCCTAGATGATGTCTTTGGGTAAATACAAACTGTTCCCTTTCTCCTCAGCACTGGCACAGTTCAAATACACATAAAATTTTATGTGTTGCCATGGTACCATTGTAAAACCACTAAAACAAGGTTCCTGATAGACCTCTTGGTGCATTTCATGCATATCAGTATAAGGTCAACTCATATCTGATCAAGTTTGTTTAAAGTTAGAAATATATTTCTTCTCATCTAATTTAGCAGGGTATTTAGACTATAGGAGTTATCAGGCCCTGCTTCTGGGCTTCACCTAGTTTAGCTTTACCTTTTATTTTACCTTATTTACCCTGTTCTAGACAATGTCATACTTGTCTGCCAACACAAGCAGGGAAATTTAATATGGAATTCCCCAAATGGTATTTGATATAATTTGGTTATATTTCTCTGAGGAGATGAAACAGAAGATGATTTCAAATACATGTTTTCAGTAAAGATTTATAAAATTAGCCCATTCAGTCACTCATTGAAACCAGTCATATTCTAAGGGCTAACATAAAATTCATTAATGAGAAAATGGAATATGTAGCACCAAAAATTCATTGGAAAAAATGAATAATCTCAGAAAAACTTCACTTTTCACTTAGCAAGAAGTGCCTTCTGCTGTTAAAACAAAAACTTCTTCAGGGACACTTCATTT
The DNA here is from genome assembly GCA_013398075.1 of Notiomystis cincta. Classification (NCBI taxonomy): domain Eukaryota; kingdom Metazoa; phylum Chordata; class Aves; order Passeriformes; family Notiomystidae; genus Notiomystis; species Notiomystis cincta. The sequence continues at coordinate 12,085 of VZRX01006852.1, forward strand.
GTTTGCAGAAAAAAAGAATCTTTTGTCAACCGACAACATGGCAAGAACCAAATGAAGACAGAGGCTTAGTGAATGTTGTTTGTTCATGTAATTGTCATGTCCTTTTTCATCGAATCCCTTATACTCCTTCTTGAAAGTGCAAACATTTTAAAAGCCCCTGAGCTAAAGCTTAAAAAAGCAATTATGCTGAACAAGTTGCAAAATGTGATTTAGTATAATGCATTAGGACTTGGGAACACACAGATTCCATTAAATATGGGAGTAGTATATTCAATCTTTAATTAATAAATATTCTAGGACATGCAGTAGGAGCTATGACAAACATTATTATACAGTATGTCAGTACTATAACTAATCTTTTTAAGAATAAGCATCCTAGATATTAATCACTTCTGGTGATTGTATATGAGCACAGAAATTAAAATTCAGTGTTGCTACTCATAATAAACTTAACAAAATAACACAATGCTAAAATAAGCTTATCCAAAAAATAGAAAAGAAAAAAAAAGAAAAAAAACCACACCAAACACCCAGAAATATTAAAAACATTGATGCACGCCTTAAAATCTACTCCTCAGAGCAGCTGTTCATCCAAATCCATACACAGTCTTTTCTGAATAGCTCAAATAACTTTTAAATCTTCCTAAGATCAGAGGCAAGTTAGTCCTCACCTAAACCTCCCATCCGTCTGGGCTGTCCTACTTAAGGGAGGGAGCAGGAGCACCCACAATTTTCAAACTAGCCTAGAATTAGGGCTTTTATCCTGGAATTGAAAAGGCTCATCCTCAGTTTTCAAGGGCTGAAATCTAGAGATCATAATCACCTACAAAGTGTTTAGCCAACTAACTTCAGGCAGGACCAGATAGGAAAGTTTTCCATATGTTTGTGTGTGGACTGAATTCTTTTCCTTATACAACACAATCACAGGTACCACAGGATTAGAAACAAAAATGGCAAGACTTTCTCCTAAGGCACATCCATGAAGACATTGCTGTCTGAGGGAGGGATCATGTGATTCTAGAAAATTCACAAAATTACTTCTTACTGAGAGAGTGGTGCAGTTGCCCTCAGCCTCTCCATGGGTTCTGTAATTCCAGAGTCAGAACAATAAGGATATCCTTAGTTTTACCCACTGGTAAAATCAGTTCTGGAAATATGGAAATACGCAGCAAGAGATCACCAAGAAGGATTCTCTGTGCCACAGACAAACTCTATCATAATTAACAGTGTTTCTACACTGCTTCTTGTAATTAATGCCCTACAGCTCTTCAGTACAGAAAAGCATGTTCTCAGGGATGTTTGGCATTAGTCAAATCTTGGTACTCTGACACAGATTTAATGTGTCAATTAAAGCTAAGTACTAAGCAATTGATTTAAATCACAGTTAATTTCTCTTCAGCTGCTATGGTAAATCTTTGACAGATTAATGAGTTACAGTTAATGGTGGAGCGTGGAGCATGGAGCTTGTTGCAATTGGTTTCCACTCATTAATTGAAATACTAAACAGCATAGATACATGCACTATCCTTGCTGCAAGGATAATCACAGAATCATAGAATGTTAAGGGATTGGAATGGACCTTAAAGATCACCTAGTCCTCTGTCTTCTGCCATGGGCAGGGACACCTCCCACTAGACCAGATTGCTCAAAGCCCCATCCAACCTAGCCTTGAACACTGAGAGGGTTGCAGCATCCATAACCTCCCTGTTCCAGTGCCTCACCACTCTCACAGTAAAAAATTTCTTCACTCAACTTTCTCTTCTCCAGGCTGAACAGCCCCAGCTTTCTCACCCTGTCTTTGTAGCAGAGGTGCTCCAGTCCTCTTATCAATTTTGTGGCCATCTTCTGGACTTGCTCAAAAAGTTCCATGTCTTTATTATGCTGGGGAAACCAGAACTGTACACAGTACTCTGGTAATAGTGCAAAGATGGAATAAGAAATAAAGAATCCCCTTTTTTGCTATAATAAATAAGACCAATGAAAGTATCAATAGTGTTTGTTAGCATAAGAAAAAAGATGAACCATTTCAGTTCAGTCTAAATTTATGGATAGTTAAGGAAGGATATACTTGTCCTTAGATTTAAAATGTTTTCTCCTTCCTCTTTGATATATTTACAGAAAGTGAATAAGTCATAAATTAAGTCATAAAACAAGTCCTTTGCATTATCAATTTAAAGAAATCCAACTTTTTATGTCTACTCTCACAGAACTGACTACCCTGTCCAGTCCTGTATCATCCTTCCCTGCATCTTCTTTTACATGTTCTTTTGAACAGATAGGCCTGCACCATAAATAACATCAGTATTAATGGAATTCCAACTATTAAGCATGAGGAAATACAAGGGAATCCTTCAGACTACAAAAACTGTATTTGCATTTCTCAAATGTGAGTGTGAATTTCAAGGTTCTTCTACTTTGATTTTGCAGTGACATTGGTAACCTGCATGGAAAATGACTTGACAATTTAAGTGGCTAATTTAAATTTAAATATTTGAGTTTCTATACTAGAGAAGTTTCATCAAAGGCATATTGAAATCTTTAGCAGGAAAGATTTTGGTCCAGTCTGAAATTTTTAGCTATGTAAAGGAAAACTAGAAAATTCCACCAATTTAGACACAGTAATTAATTAAAGACACTTAATTAAATTGCAGCCACAGTGCTTAACAGTTAATAAATTTAAAATGGAAAGATGTTATTATTACAAAGTACTGTTATGCCACAGGCCACCCTGTCTAATTATGCCAGTCAAGGCAGCAATAAAAAGCATGTCAAGTTGCATGTTTTTCAGACACTGAGACAATAACTTCGGAAAATCTCAGCAGTAAAAATTAAAACTATTCATGTGTTCTGCAACGTATACATGTTTCTTGTAAATCAGTGAAAATGAGCTTTCATTGAAAGTGTCATAGTTTACAGATGAAGAAAACATTTTCCTCAAGAACAGTATTCGTTATAGTGTCTTGTTTTTACTCTTAACAGTGTTCTTTCAAAGTCTGTAAGATTTCCATGTTAAAATTTTGCAGTGAGTTAAAACAAGTGAAAGAAGAATCATTTGACTACATTATACAAAAGACAAGTCTAGATTTTGCCTAGAAGTATATATTAGGCAAAATTATCATAATATTCAGAATGGTAACAGAGAGAGTTCTGAAATTTATGCATGGAATTCTGAAGACAGTTCCAATAACAGCATACAAAAATTATGAGAGCAGGTGATACTCAATTTTCAAATGAGGGGCATGTTTTGGAATATCTCAAATCTAGAAGGATTCCACATGCAGTGCATATGAAAAATGCATTAAAGAAGTAGTGAGAATTAGGAAATTGTTATCTTGAGGATTTTTGTAAAAATTTCCATAAAGCTACATTCTTTAAGTTATGGTAATATAGCTCTATCTGGACTAGTATAATGAAGTAGAAATCAAAACATTCTGTAAGTGTTTCAGATTTCACCATGTGCTGGAAATTGTGAATCAAAATGTTAGTACTGGGGTCCATAGTGGCCTCAGCCTTGGCATGGACAGCAAAGAGCAATTACCTGATCTCAGACTGTTGTTTTATTGAAGCTTATGAAGCAGATGAACCCTGACCCTCTAAGAAGCTTCACTGTGTGGCAAAGGTTTTGAAGTCTGGTGAAGCAAGTGCAGACCCATGTCTCATTCTCGTTCTGCAGAACCGGAGTACCGCAGCTGTTCAGACAATGGCAGCCTTGGGGTTACAGATGAGGCTGTGGAAATCACCACAACTCCAATGATGATTTCTCCCTCCCCTCAAGGAACCTTTCTGTCAGAGTTATTTGAATTAGGAGTCATCCTTTCAGGCAAATAACACATGAGGATACAGAGCCTCTTGCAGGATAACGAATCAATTCAGGCAGTTTGATTCTGGTGTCTGTGTTTGCATCAAACAACTCTACTTGTTTACAGCAGTTAGCTCTTGTGCTCATAATGTGTAACTATAAACTGAGATAATCAATACTTGTCCTGCATAAAATAGCAGTCAAATATATCTCTTTCCTTTTGGTAGATAAGGATTTTTAATTTTTTTTGTGTGAATAATGATTGCAAATTTAAGTCAGACTTTTCAAGGGAGAGAAAAATGAAAAATAGCTCCAGTTGCTTCAGTGAGAAGTTTAACCAGCACTTTTTTCATCTTAAAAGGTGAAACAATTTAAACCAATTAACCTTACTCATACTGACAGACAGAATACTTTAATATAATCTTGAAAGGATTCAATCACTTGTCATTCTCCATTTTCCTTTTTCATTTGGCCTTCCTGCTATGCTGGTTTCACCTGTTCTATCTCACACATGTGAGAGGACCTTTGCTCTACAACTAATCCTGTCCATAAACTCTTCATATTCTATTGAGAAACATAAAGTAAATAGACATATCTCAGGCTATATAATTTAAAATATAAGGCTTGGGTTGGGCTGAAATGCAAAGTCCTGAGAGCTGCAGCGGTCCCAGCCCAATGCCCCAGATTTAGAGCTAATGTTTCCTTCAGTGCAAGGATTGCCCACGCTGGGAATGGCACTGGAGCTGTCATGGCACCCACATTCTTCTTCTTACTGTCTGTCCTTTTGATTTTATACAGCAATCTGGAATGGAAATTGGTACTACATGGTATTTGGGTTGCCATCCCTGAAATAAAGATATTTCAGGGGTTATTATTGCCTCTAGAAGACACTAAAAATATAGTTCTATGAGCACTGAGGCATAAGCTTGTCTAAGAATCTTGTCTTACTTTAGAAACACACAAAAAAATACAGGCTTGTTTTTACATCTGTAAAATACAAATCCCTGGCTCTGTTTTCATCACATCATGGTGCTAATTATGAAAAATACCAATGGGTTCTCATAAGAACTTTTTATGGTTTTTGAGGTTGTCACTACCTATGATGAATAGGAAAATGTCTTTCAGTCCTTTCCTGAAAAAGGTTGGGTTGTGTTTCTGCATGTGCATTTAACAAATTAACAGTTTATTCCTTTCAATGAAGCAGTTGATTAACAATTCCTATGGATTTAATGTTGCATATTTCCATTTGGTCAGAGAGTCTTTTTCCTCTCTGCTGGAAACAGTAATCTGAATTAATTTCATTCTGAGGGTGTAGTTTTCTACTTACTTTCTTTGTCCTAAAAATTAAGGTTATATGAACATAAAATTCTTTACTTGGACTTTCTCTATATGATTTGCACTATTTTCGATTTGCAGTACTTGGTAAGAATGTTTTTAGCATACTTGGCCACCATTATTTAAGTTGAGTAATTAAATTGACCAAAACACCAGGATGCTGAAGATATGAAAAACAGTTTCTCATGAGTAAATGTTGCATATTGACATTCCAGTTGTCCTTTTTTATGTTGGTTGGCATGATTCTTCCAACTACATGGCTGCATGTTCCAAGATTCCTAAGAGCAATATTAATAGAATGCTGGATTTTTAACCAACTATTTCTGCACCAAATGGGATTTTAACTAGTCTAACCTATAATATCTAGTATCTATAGTTTTTGGCTAAATTGTATTGCCCATCCCTGTACATTTCCCATTCTGACTCAGAAAGTATTCTTGTTAAAATTAATTTTCATCATCTTTTTTAACCATCAACAAGTGTTTTTTTTTTTTTTTTACTTTTGTTATATTTAGAAGTGTCGTGTAAGGTCTGACAAGTAGTTCCTGCTTCCCCCTTGCAGCTAACCTATCTTTTTCTCTATTTTATCTTTTACATTAATTCAGTTCAAATAATCAGGAAAATCTTATTATGACCAATAAAAGTATAGTTCCTATGCCCCTATTTCAGTGTCAGTTCTAAATGCAATATAATGAGAAAACAATACTCACTTTTATTTAAAACCAAATATTTTCAGAGTGCTAAAGTTGTAAGAAAGTGTGGAGCCATAAATACATCTCTGACAGAATAAATGTGCAGCTCCAAAATGACTTCCAGAAGTTTGAAGCACTCAGTCGTCTTTTCTATAAAAGCACTCTTGATTAAGACAGGACTTTGTGTAGAAATTAAGGTGACCCCACTTGTAACTAATCTAATTTATCATAAAGACTTATATGGTCTCTACCCTGTCTGAAGTGAGGAGGAACATGTGCCCTCCTCAGACTGCTGTATGGCAAGTTACTGCTCACACAATGTTCAACAGGGCACCAAGGCACAGAAAGTCTGTGTAGTAGGTCTAACACAAGTAAGGATTAGTGAGAGAGAAAAAAAGTTAATTTAACTTCCCTTACAGTGGGACAGATTGTAACTGACAGAGACAGGGAAGTGGGAATACCTCTGCCAGGGCTTGAGCAGAAAAAGGTAAAACCATAAAACTCTTTTTATGCTCCTCATTTCAATTTCAAGACAAATTTGTGATAGGGGTAGAGTTATATGGAATTATATGAACATGGAGATTGGATTTCCTTATCTTAGGATTTTTTCGATTGCCCTGACATACATCTTTATTCTTATCCATTGTGTCCCCACTAATATAAATAGGTATCATTCTGGCATTCAGCTAAGTAATTCTTTTGTCATCCACAGATGGACAGGGGATTACATGGCTAAGAAATGAAATAAAAGCTAAATCCCTTTGCCTGATGAAGCTTTGCTTGTTTTCTCTTTTATTCAGGATTACCGAGTGAACATCTTTCTCCGTCAGAATTGGAATGATCCACGCCTTGCATACAGTGAATATCCAGATGACTCTTTAGATTTAGATCCATCCATGCTGGATTCAATTTGGAAACCTGATTTGTTCTTTGCTAATGAAAAAGGTGCCAACTTTCATGAAGTTACAACAGATAATAAGTTGTTGCGGATTTTCAAAAATGGAAATGTACTTTATTCCATCAGGTGAGTCTGTAATCTAATTTTTTTTTCAGATAGAAGCTCAAAAGTATAACTAGGAATTAATAAAACATATATGCTAGTCATGCAGAACTATTGCGTGAGTTTTGAATGCAGAATTTTGTTGACATTACTGTTCATTGTTAAAACCAAAATAGAAGATGATCCCTCATTAGGCATGCACATAGTAAAAGGAGTAAGAAAAGTATCTTTCCCATTTTAAAGTACAGGTACTGAGCCTAGAGGAACTAGGGCACTGCACAACAAACAATCCTGTAGTATTATAATTTGAGTTGGCCTATGTATGAGTTTTACAGTTTGGAGCCTCCAATGTCCCAACAATCAAATGTTACTTCTTTTCTTCCTTTTTGGATATTGCAGTTGCACTTCAACATGCAAACTGGCCTGTTTGAGGAAGTATGACATTTAAAGATTAGTCATTTACTGCTGGAGATGGAGACAAAACTGGAAAATAAATTTTTGAAAAGGTTTTAAGAAGCTGAAAGCAGCAATCATAAGTATTGACAAAATCTAATTATCCCACTTCTCTTCCCACCACTTTCCTTTTAATACAAACATCAGCAGGCATTTTACCACTGTCTTCAAAAACCCCATCTAATGAGAAACACATTGGATATAAGTATGCTAATGCCCCACTAGACATGGTATAGATTTGGTGCTGACTCACTTGTGCAAAATGTGACTCTTTTCAAAATAAATATACTATTGTCCACTCAATGTTTTGCTTTGCATGCTTTTATGACACTGAATTAATGTGTAATTAGACTCTTTGAAGCGACATCAGGAACCTGTAAACAGTTTGTATACTGGAGAAAAAGAAAACTTTATGACTTGCATGGATGTGTCAGTGGCAAGAGAGTCTCCTTCCTCCTTCCCTCCCTCCAGTGCAATTAGGCAGCACTTTTTCAAGTTTACCCAAGGAGAAAGTGTTGGATTAAAATTCTTATTAGCATTTAATATCCAAAAGGAGGTTAGTCTGCTGCTCTGGGAATATAATCAATCTTCATTGTCACAACATGTATTCTGTCAGTAGAAACAAAGTAGGTTAAAAGGATTCCTTCTCTGGATCCAAGTAGAAAGCAGATCTAAATCAATTATCTGCAGACTGTCTGAGTCACCCCAAGAGACACTGGCTTTTGTTCCACTCTAATCAAGTAATTCCCTGCCTTGCTCTACTCCTTCCAATACATACAGCACAGAGTATAGACCCCACCACTCACCTGACACAAGTTTGGATTGCAACTCCAGTACAATTCAGACCAAGTTCATGGCCCATGAAATGGGGTGAAAAACCCCAAATGTGAGAAATATTATATTAAGTTATAAAGACAAACATCAACTCTGCTTGAAAGCAGATACAACATAGTTCCTCCATTTCTTGTGAAGCCAGAAAGTTTGTGTTGCTGTGATTTAATTAAGAACTATTACAGTTTCTGAAACAGATTTAAAATCATATCACTGTCATCTAGTTTAGTTATGTGCATTTGAGTGAGTTAACTTTCTGATAAGGGAAGATGTGCTAATTGCTAGTGTGTTGGTATTAAAAGAAAAAAAAAAGATGTTTCTAGATTTGCTTCCTTCTTTCCTTCTTTCATTCCCTAATTTCTCCTCATTCCTAACTGCATTGGAATAATTCAGACAAGAAAACAATGGAAGGTTACAGTTCCAGACTCAATGAATACTTAATATAAAGTATTAAATATTTACTGAAGCACAAAGTAACGTCCAGGTGCCTCTGAAATGACTTGCTATGTTACCAGCCTACTAGCCAGAACCTGCAGGCCAGAATCTCATTTGGAACTATTTTTAATAGCATGGGAGTAGGGACTGGGTCTGATTTCCCTCCTCAGACTGTCCCCATGCAGATCTGCCACTGGCTGGCTAAACAGGAACTAGAGCAACGATGAATCAAGGAGGTTTGGCAGCAAAAAAAATAGGTAAAAGAAATACACAGCCACACTTGCCAGCTACTGCCCTCCTCCCTATAGCCCCAGTGCCAGAAACAGGGGAATGGTTCCAAGAGAGGGTGATTAGAGCACTGCCCCCTAGAAAAGCCTTATGTGTAAGCAGTTGAACTGAAGCTGCTCAGATTTTTGTAGGACATTCTATCAGCTGAACTGATTAATGAAGGTAGAGTCATGGCCCTGAATGATGAATGGATACCTAGACATGGCCAGGAAGGGAAAACATGTGTTTTTATCTCTTAGAAATTATTTTTTCTGATTCCTCAGGGAAGTTCTACTCTACAGATAAATTATTGCATTTATTTAAAATTTTAAAATACCTCTTTTGTCTATAATTTGCAAATAATTTCACAGGAACTACTAGGACTAACATTGATGCACAGCTACAGTTCAAAATTACAGGCATATTTCAGTCTCCCATCAATATCATAAAATGTTTCTTTAAACCTTTGTGTTGACATTTTAAGCACCTTATTTTAGGACAGTAGCACATAAAACTACTTTCCACCATGATTTGCAGCTGACATATGTTATGACATTCTTGCAAATTTGGGTAAGTTTTATGCCAAGGATTTGAAATACTGGAACAGTACAATAATTCTGCTGTAGCACAAAAAGGCACACTGTTCCTGCTTTCCTTTAGACTTCTCATAAAGTTAGGCAACCCTACTGAAAAATTTGTTTTTCTGAAAGTCTGTAAAATTCTTTTCCATGTTGTCATACTGAGTTAGATGGGTTCAGCTAATATAGACCCTTTTTGAGAGCTTTCTATTGAAACATGTATTCTATTTCTAATTACTTCCATTGAATTCATGCATTCTTCCTGCACAGTTCTGCTTTTTGGGGGGGGTATATTTTTAATAGGTTTTTTTTTTGTTTTCTTTCAGATTGACCTTAATACTTTCCTGTCCAATGGATCTCAAAAATTTTCCAATGGATGTGCAAACATGTATAATGCAGCTGGAAAGCTGTAAGTTTGTGTAATGTATTATCCTATACATACTTTTGCAGGGATTACAACAGCTATACTGGAGGTAGGAAAATGCCTTGTAGTGGTACAAGAACAAATTTTCAAAATGAGTCTTCTATTTTATCAATAGAATCTCTGAAATGTACATTATTTTAAGAGGAAAAGGTTCTTTCATCCCTATTTGCACTGAAAATCCAGAGTTTTCTGTAAATCTGAAGTAACCATTAAAATTAAGTACCCCAATGAATATTTATCTTTATACAAAATTTCTGCATATAGGGTTTCACCATAAGTCTTTCTGTGTTCACACATACAGAAGGTGAATAATATGGGAGAGCATAAAGGAAACATAAGGATAACTTAAAGAAGTGATTTATGGGATTTTATGTGAAATAGAATTAGTATATTCTAAGATATAATATATCATCTACCTTGATATCTTGCTGCTTAAAAGAGGATGGAAGGTGTAAAGCAGCTATGTCATTTCAAGGCACGAACACACTCACAAATGGAGAAATCAACTCTTCTATCCCATGCATTACATTTTCATTTCCCTTGCGATAGGAAGTATTTGGGAATTGCTGTTTCCCTTAAAATAAGAAGACTTTAAAAGGGGGTTGTAGCAGAAAAAATCCTCCTAATGATGCAAAGAACAAAAATAAAATTAAGTAAAGCATTCTTTAAAAGCTTCCAGCAATCTGAAGTTTTTGAAAATTCAGGGGCAAGACAGATTAAGAAGTATCCATCTAAAAGATCTAGATTTACAGTTTTAGGGCCAACAAGTAAAATATTTCAAAAATCAAAGAATTGTGCATATAGAATGAACATATGGATTATTTGAAATATATCATAGATCAGAAACACAACACACATAATTTTATTGAAGTATTTTTGGGGTTCTTTTCTTCTTTTACTGGAACAAAGCAGCACCTAAGGGAAAGGGGATGTAATTATCTATCAGCCAGTATGTCAGAACTGTTTGTTGCATTTTATGGAATATTGCAGGGATAGTAATAAAAGCCAGATCTATCTTTTATTACAATGGACAGATGGTAACATTATGAAGCAGCCTTTCAATACGAGGACAACAGCTGAATCTGACAGCAGAAATTTTCTTGACTAGAATGGAGTGATCGTTATTTGCTGCAAATGTCAAGGAATGTAGGACAACATCATATATCCAAGATTTAAGTGAAGCTCCACAGTCAACCTGAGCAGATGATCCTGCTGATAACCCATGTACCTGGATAATTAATGTGACTAAACAAAAGGTTAACAGGAGGCAGTTGCATCAGAGTACATGCAGATGGCAGGTATACTCACTAAATACATTTATGCTTCAAGGAGGAAGTATCATAGTGTTTGACTGAACAAGCAAAATGTGTCATTAAAAAAGTGTTTTTAAAAGTTATGAAATTTTTGCTTTAACAGCTTCATAAAACTCAGCTGCATTTTTCCTCTCTTTCAGCTGTTGTGAGGACAGGTCAGACACCAACTGAGCATTCTTGAACAAACAGACATCTGGTTTGCTTTATAGAAACCTTGCAGGAGCCCACAATTCCCACAAACTACACCACAGGGAACCAACATTTATTAGTTGAATAGCTCTGTAGATGTTCTACTGTATTTTCCAGCAGAACATTTTTCACTGAAGTTTTGTTTTTAATCATTGAGTTCAGTGGGAGTAAATTCCCAGCTGCACATTCACATGGTAAAAAGAGGCAGTTCTCACAAAAGAAGAGCTGAAGAAAATACAGATGAATGTTTCAAATTCTTTATTAACAGAGGAAGATCAAATTTGATTTCATAAGGAAGTTACCAGTAATGAAGTTTTCCCATACTACCTTGTGTAATTCTATTTTACCTGTAACTTCAGACATCAAAAAACAGAGACTATGGGAAAAGAAGATGGCCTGAGGCAGAAAGTTTTGTAGCTTGTGGGAGCTCTGGTTATGCTTACATGTCTGATAGCAGAATAACCAGTTAGGTTTGCAAGAAAAAGGCAGTAGTTCCCTGAAATTATTTTGGGACACATCCAAAGCAGATAAGTACAGTGACCTAAGTTCCAAGATCCTAGACCTCTGAGAGCAGGAATTCACCTGCCCATAGCCAGTTTCTCTGTACAGGGCAGGAAAGGAAACAGAAAACTTGGAAGTGCTACAAAAAATATCTTCATGCTGGGAAGAAGAGTAACTAGGTCAAAGAAAAAAAAAAAAGAAAAGCAGTTTATATGAGAGTGAACTCTGACCAATTTCCAAAACTTAGGAAAGGATGAGCAGAAACATTCAAATTCCAGACTCTCTGGCTAAGAAAATGCATCCAGTTCTATTTAAAATTATAGAAGATAAAAGGAGGATGGGTGCATTTGGCATTTTCCCAGGCTTCACATCAAATCTCCCGAGGTAAGAACTGACATAACCCTGAGAGCCTGAATCCATCCAAGCATCTCTAATTTCTAGGCCATAGTGTCATACTCTGCTCTGGCTGTCTGCTTTGCATTTTTTGGTGAACAGGGAGACAATGTAAACAGAGGGATCAAAGCCCTAACCCTGGTGGTTAATGCCTTGTCTGGGGAAGTGGAAGACATTTGGGTTCAAAACAGAGAACACAGTCCTCTCATGTCCTGAGCGAATGATCTGACCACCAGGCTATGTAATAAACACCAAAGTGTTTGCAGGAGCACAACAGCAGTAGCCATGCTTCCAGATGTTTCTTTTTGAAGTGGTGATCATTGCTGGTTTTTCCACTGAGTGCCAGGTTGTGTAGGACAATGTATATTATGAATTTACAAGGCCTATTTATCTCACAGTTTCTGTAAAGTGTGCCTGATCTTGCAAGCCTTGCTCCTGCATGTGTCACTAAGCAAATTAGAATAAATCACTCATCTTTTTTTCACTCCTCTTACCACTGGGTTGCAAAGACTGACAATTGTAAGAGACAGATCATAGATTTTGTCTCTCCTTTAAGTAGTAATTTATTTTAGTACTAGATACTTTCCTTCAATATTCATACTGTTGCTCCATCATAGAAAAGTCTAAGAGAAAAATTCATGTATAGCTTTTCTTCCCAGATGATATCTTTATTTTTAGCTGGATCATGTAATGTTTTTTCCAAGGTCAGCCTAAGCAGCTGGATTTACCCCTGGTAAAAGTACTTCACTTATATCATGAAGTGTCTGAAAAATATTTAAGTGGAAATATCTTCTATTTTTAAAGGATTTATTTTACCAAATGACTTCTCAGCAACTAGTATGAGCTGCTTTTTTATCTTAGAAAGGGAACAAATGAAAATGCACATATGAAATAATCCCTTCTACATTTCTGTGCCTTACGACAGGGGAGCCTATAGGCATGTGGGATAATTTTGGTTTTATTCTGCTTGAATAAGACACAAAGAAATGTCAGCTAGATACATATTTATTTCTATGGCCTGTCTCCCAGGAAAGAAATGTTTTTATTTCATGTGCTAGAGCTTGTTGTCTTTATTTTTTAAGTTTTACTTTTACCTCACAGCATTCCTTCATTCATAAATTACAATTATAACTTCATGTGACATTTAATATTCCTGAATTTTTAAAGAATATTGAAAAGACTAACTCAGTTACAAAAGAAAAAATATACTATGAAAAGCAACATAGGTAAGGCATAAAACACTTTCTTACCTCATAATTTTAATTTTATGCTTATTATTAAATTACACAATGGCCCTTTTTTTCTCCTTTGATTTATGGAGGCTTTTTAGTCTTTCTAAGCAATCTGCTTTTGTCTTCTAGATTGTTAAAGAAAATTCCCCTGGTACTACATGATGCTTAGTTGCACAATTTCTTTGCCCCGGTCTCTAATTTGAAGATTGTACAAGAGGAAAGATGGGTATGCAGGCTGCAGCAGTACAAGCTAATGAATTACAGAAAAGTGTGTGTACATTTTTCCTTTCCTTTCCCACAACAGCACAAAGACACCATAAGAAAGATAAAATAAAAAATAATAAAAAATAAAAAATAACTGGAGTGTATTTCTTATCTGCCTCAGGTCTCTACCTGAATGACAGAAACTGTGGACACTCCAGGTCAATGTCTGTCTGTGCCAGAAGGTGTAGGAACCATACTGCTTCTCTCCTTTCCTTTTCAGTAGCACAAAAATTATCAACTGGTTTTTATTCTGCAGATGGGTGACTCAACTTATTGTGTCTGTCTGGAGCGAGACGTACACACAGCTACAAAGATCAAGATACTTGTAGGCTTCAGCTCCTGGCCAGTGCAGGATGAAAGGACAGTAGTAGATATACAACTGCTGCTGACATACAGAAACTAGTATAAAAGTAGGCTTGAGAGATGTCCTAGAGAGCTGAGCTGAAATGTTATTCTTTTCTGAAATTCAGGCTAAGAAGAATAAACCTGTAACTCCCCAGGGAGAGATTCCTTCAGAACGACTTAGAGGGCAGTACAAAGGGCAGACACTTTCCAAAGCAGCTCAGAAGTATGTTGAATAAAATCCTACCTTCTTGGAGCTCCAGCATAAATTTATGAAATGAATCACAGCTCATTTCTGAAGCTAATATATTTAGTTCATAATGTAGAAGAATTTGTTCTATCCTCAAGCCAAAACCAGATTCGTTAGCTCTGTCATATCTTCCCCTGTTGTGGGAATTTAGGGCACAATTCAAATGTCTGTCATGCTCTTGGGAATGGTAATGTGCAGGCAGCCTATCCTGGAGGCAAACTGATGGGATGCCTAACAGAAGTAGTGGAATAACCCTAGTCAGCATGACTGTAGTCCTTGCTTCAACCCGAGACCTGAAGAACTGATGGGTTTGATGACTAAATCCAATATTACTTTTGGACCTGTACCTTACTAGAAATTAAAGGAAAGAGAATGGAATTTAGATAAGTCACTGGGATTACAAAATAAAGAATAAATTCTGTAGTTGAATTAAACTCTTTTACAAAACAGCCAGATACTCTGCTCAGTTGTTTCGTGCTGTACATGTGTCTGCTTATTGAACATAAGGAAAAGAGTTGGGTTTTAATATACCTGTACATATTTTAAAATGACACAAGGGAAGCACAGCCTTCTTGTACTAAAGCAGAATGAGTAGAAAATGTACAGGATATATTGGTATTCAGCTGGATCACAATTTTTCTCATGGCTTGGAAATGTATGCTAAAGGTGGACACACAAAGGAAATAAAACTGTGTCAGCAGATGTGATTAAGGAGTTGTGTTGGAGTTGCCAAGACAATGATGGTTCAGATGTGTAGAGTCTCTAAAGGTACTGGGGAGATGCTTACCTTGAGTAACACGTTTTTCTGTAACAGTGTACTCCTTGGAGAAGCACAAGAAAAGATTTTAGACACTTCAAAAATACTTCAAGACAAACTTGTTGGGTGTTCACTGTCTTGTCTTTGAGATAATTGGCTTTTAATGCCTACCACTGATAGTGAATTGGCTAAAATAAAATCTTCCTACTTTTACCATGCAACTGATATAAATATCTTGGTTCCAGTAAGTTCTATAGAGTAATATGGACTGATGTGGGTTGAATAGTACTCTATTTATTTAAGGCAGGCTTTAGTCCTATACTTTCAAAATTGGATAAATGAAAAGATGATATTTATCATTAATGGTAGTGTTAAAAAAGAAGGATAAAGATACACTCTTATTCTTTCTTTCAGGGACCTCCTATGAGTGTTGACAACAACTTGTCAACACCATTTTTGAAAAGACAATTTTTTCTGGGAAAGATGAATCAGACCAAGGGAGAAGTTTGGATTTTGTTTTGAGACACTGTAGATGCCCTTGCTACTTAGAAATATTTCAGCAGGATCACATTTTTTTTTCCTGCAATTTTTTCTAGAATCTCTAATTGAAAATGCTGAAAATTTTCACTCTAGCCAAAAAATTTTCAGTGCTGTCTAAAAGCTAAAATTACTGTGTCTGTCTTGTCCACCATCTGCCAGAGTTTTGTATAGATTACATCAACTAAGTAACATATCACTACAATTTCATTTTATTTGTTGTCCAGATATTCAAAACCCTTCATCAACTATTCCAGGCTCAAGTCCTGAGAACAACTTTTCATCAATGACTTATCTCTTCCCTCTTCTCCCTCTCTAAGTGTGACAGAGTTTTACTTTAATTCTGTCACGCTTATCACCAACTGTGTTGCATGTCTTTTTCTAAAGTAAAATTTCTGCAGGCCAAATCCAAGTTTCCCAATTGTTTCAGGCCCTCTTCCCTTCCAGTTAATTCTAAATTCTACTTAGTTCGTGATATTCATCTCAGGCAGAGCTCTCGGTCTGCCAGTATATGTTTCATTAGCTAATTACCTGGAATGACTCTTTAGGCTCCTAAAAATTACTTGTCTCTTTAAGAGAACTGTTTGCACAGAGGCTACAGTGCCATGCATTCACACAGTTCTCGAGTTTTTCTGAGAAATACTCCCTCTGGCAACCTTTTCTTCCTGGGATGATGTCTTTGTCATAAAATTACCAACCATTTCCCACCTGCTTTCACATTTTAGATGTCTAAGACTTCAGACTTTGGGTTAATAGAGAGACTATTAGTGTAGCTTCTGAACACCCCTGTTTAAACATAACAAGGCTCTTTTTTCTGTCCTTTTTTTATAGTTCTATGGTGATATCACTTAAATTTTGTATAATTAGTAATATCATATAGAATTAAGAGCAAGTACTGCACAGTAGTCAGACAAAAAGAAATACATTGGTAACTTCTCTCCTCTTCAGCCACAGCAGCTGATGTTTGTCCAGTAAAACACAATTTGACAGCTCTATTTCCTTTCTCAACCTTCATTCATTCATGCCCTGCAAACCCAAACCTTAACACTGCATTTCAGTGACAGAAGTCTTTACTAATCCACTTGATTTCGTTTAGGTTGGCCTGGTCCTGAAGACCATTCTAGATTATAGCCTCCACTGCTTTTAGCTGGTCGTGTAGGATAAAAGATTCACTTTCTGCACCAGTGAGCTGCACTCTCATACAGTACCTAGGCTCATGACTGACTGTCCTTTCTTCAGCAATAAAATTTAGCCACTAGGAATTTCCTACGTAACACTTTATTTCCCAGTCACTGCTAATAAAAATATCTGGTAGCAGTTTATAGTAGTCACCAACACCACCTCATAGTCAAAAAAGAAAAAAACTTCTGGTTTAATGAGAGGCTGAATAACATGCTGGGTTGCAGCAAAGCCAAACAAGAAACAGATATATAAGTTCTGCTCATAAAGCAGCAGCAAGAGAGCTGCTTTATGTAAACATAAAGTAGTAAGACTGAACAGTGAGACTGAACAGGGAGAATTTACAAAGGATAGGAATAACCATCATGTGGCAAAAGTTTACCCTGAAAGGCAGGTGTTCCTAGAAGTAAATGTATTTTTTTCTTCTGGATACACAGACTTCAGGGATTCATACCACATTTTTCATGGAAATCAGAACATGATGAAAGCAAGGCACAGAGAGAACACACCTTACACTCAAGGCTTATCCCAAGAAGAAGCCAGGATTCAAGAGCTAGGCTCTTATATCTACTACAGAATAAACTGTCCATTTATAAGCATAGATAACATATTTAAAGTTATGTGTAATTGATAAAAGCCCTTCTGATTAGGTTTTAGGTCATCTCTTTCTATACTACTAGAGTTGAGTAGGCGGCCACTGGAACTATTTCCATAGGAAAACAAAATAGAGTGTTCTCCTGATGGAAATGTTAGCTGCATAGAAAATATGATTAAGTATCATCATTAATATTTTTTGCTAATCTAAAAATACATAAATAAACTGCAAAACTCATCACTACATTAACGTTTGTCATGGGCTTCCATAGCATAACAAATGTAAGGAGGAGAATCTAGAAACAGGTACCGTCAAGAAGGTAGGGCTTCTGTGGGTGTGAATCTAAACTTGAAAAACTGCAAGAGATAGAATTCCTCGTTCTATGCCATTACTGAAAACTGGTTTCTCTACTTCCTCAAATTCAGGTTCCTAGATTGTGCCAATTTTCCTGCCTATTAGTTTCTGTGTGTTCAGAATTTATGGATTTAACAGCACAATAAAGACATCATTATCTTCCTAATCCCTTATAGGCCCTAAAGAGAAATGTCTTGTTCTTTATAACTGCTGCATATTTCAGTGCAGTTCTTACAAGTCCCATACTATGTCTAACAATATAACTAACACATACAGCATAAGTTTGTACCTGGAACCACACACCCATTCAAGACCACAGCTTGCTGCCCCATTCTCACAGCGATAGCCATCCAATGGAACACAACGTCTCAGAATTTTTATCTCATAGGGACCATTTGGAAAATACACACAGAGTACTTCTAATCTTCAAAAGCAGACCAATATAAGCAACAGGCATTTAGACTTTTAGTTAAATTTATGTTACTGAACGACTTTTTATTAAATTGATTTAAACATAATGCACATTTGTTAATCAGGTAGCAAGTCGCCAAGAATCAAAAGCTCGGACTTCAGGTTTAGTATTTCTAGAGGAGGACATGGACAGTTATTGCAATTAATCAACAAAGGTCCCAAAATTAGAGGGCCAAGTGACTGTATTTTAGGCTCATTGTGCATATAGCACCACACACCTAAACTGTAACAGTATATATACTACATATGGTAACCACTGCTGGTTTTAAAGGGTGATTTCTGTAGACATGCCTTTTTCCCCTTTTGCGCAATGCACATGGAACCATAAGCATTCTGTACTATTCAGCAGGTCATATGCATAAAATTAATTGAAAAAAGATATTTCCTTTTGATTTAATTCAAGTTGATTTAATTTAGCATACTAGTAGAAATATTATGCTATTTTTAATTGATTTGGTATAACATAAACTCACATCTCCATTAAGTTCTCTATATTTTAAGACACCTTTAATTTATGACTATGACCTTGATTTACAAAACTGAATTTACAGTTATGAATGCTAAAGCTATATTTGGGCATTTAAAATGTAAATATGACAAAAATTAATCACTACAGCAGCATTTTGAATATGCTGCTGTTATTTGTACTATATTGCATTATAGAAGAATTAGTGGGCAGGGTAGATAATCAAAATGAAAATCATGCATTAGAGATGAATGAACCTGATTTAGTGAAATACATTTTGACGCAGCAGTTGTTCCTTGCCAGTTCAATGAGTTTTACTCAGGGAATATCACTTCTGGCCATAATCTACATGCTTCAAGTGGTAATCTGCTTTACACACAAGTGCTTTTTGTCTGAATTCATGCAAAGTTTGATAAGATATATACTTCTGACTTTTCACAGTTTATGGCATTTAATAGTGAATTTTAAGACTGTGTTTATGGAATATTATGCAATCAGTAAGAAAAACAAGTGTTTTCTTGCACATTTGATATATGCTTGTACTGACTTGAGCAATTCAACTGATACTACTGCAGAATTTTAAATTTCTTGTTGTCTTTGAACAATTTACACCTAAGCTTTCAAATTGATATAAATCCATAAACATAACTTTGACAATCCACATTTCACCTCAAATAATAGGAGGAAGTGATCTGAATGTGAAGGGCCATGTTATCGTTATGGATTGGGCAAGGCAAGATGTTCCCCAGCACCCTAGAGATTTGGGTGTTTAGCCAATTTAAATGCTTTTGCTGAATCCATTAATAGACCATCTAATTATTAAGATTTAAAGAAGAGTTTCATAAGACAGCCTTTTTGTTTCTTCTAATTCAGTATGGTATAGAATGGCAGATAAAAAATTGCTATTAACAGGTACAAGCAGCCCCTCTGTATTACCTCCTTTCATAAGATTTACTCAAAATATTGTAATTTGATATGTTACTGCTTTTCGAAGTTTGCAGCTGACTCAGAGTTTATTTGGGTTTTTTCTTTTTTTTAGTTGGATACACAATGAATGATCTCATTTTTGAGTGGCAAGAAAAGGGAGCAGTTCAAGTAGCAGAAGGTCTCACTCTGCCGCAGTTTCTGTTGAAAGAAGAAAAGGATTTATGTTACTGCACCAAGCATTACAATACAGGTAGGAAAGTGATTGATTACAACTGAGAAGACATTTAACATTTATTGTTATAATAAATGTCACAGCTGTTTTTTTTTTTAATGTTCTCGCTGAACTCAGTAGAGAGTTAAAATATACAGGTGCATTGTGCAAATTAATGCAGTCTTAAATAACTGGCAAACAAACCAAAACTACCTGAAGACTGAACAAACGTCAATTTTAGGTACCTTCAGAAAATATAGAGTTGAAATAATTCGGAAACTGTTCAGTCAGGAGTTTCACTTATTCAGCAGGGGCCATGACCACATTTACAGTGTGGGATCTGAAGCACTGCTGAAATCCAAAGGTGTACATGCTGTGCACTAATCATAGCCTAGCTCAGTCAGGAAAAGGGAGACAAAGGGTTGCCAGGCCAAACTTTCCCTGCCCTAGTTCATACAGGAAGGGGGCAATGCAAACGAGCTCAAAGGATTCTTAGTGTGCAGTGGGCAGGTGTACAAACTGGACATGAGCACACAGCAACAGGACAAGAGGGAATGGATTCAGACTGAAAGAGAGTAGCTGTGCATATCAGGAAGAAATTCTTTACTGTGAGAGTGGTGATGCACTGGAACAGGCTGCCCAGAGAAGCTGTGGATGCTCCATCCCTGGAAGTGTTCAAGGCCAGGTAGGATGGGGCTCTGAACAAGCTGGTCTGGTGGAAGGTGTCCCTGGCCTTGGCAGGGGAGTTGGAACTAGGTGACCTTTAGGGTCTCTTTCAATTCAAGCCATTCTATACTTCTATAACTCTATGATTCTATGATACTGAATTGAAGCCTTTGTTGAACAGATATTTAGGTCATCTCTGGGATTTTTTGAAAAAGGCAGGGATTAACATTAATAATATAGCCATTATAATTTCCTTTTTAATTGTGAAAAACTATATCAATGACTGAGCAATCACAAGCACAATAATCCTGAAAAGTAAAGCCTAAGAATGCATAGTTTATGTATTCTCTTGAGAAAATAAAAGCTAAAACTCTTCCATTCTGATCCATATATCTTTTAACTTTTGCTCTCTGATGCGATTAAACATGTCTTAAAATTTAAGATTAGAATTCGTTTGAATTCTGCTGAAATGTCAGGGAGAGAAAATTAAATAGGTGGTGTTCGTAAGGAATGTCCTCTTACAATCAAAATTAAGGAGGAGTGCTTTCAATGCTTAGTTTTATCACAACTGCAGTGTGCTCTAAGAGAAAGGAAGGTTCTCTCATAATTTACATTTAGAGTAGGAAGATATTGATAGAGATATTTTGAAGTGTTCCGTAGAACAAATTGGAAATACTTAACAAGAACTTTTATTGTACAAATACTAATATCTGGGTAATCCTTAAAAACCTTCTAAAATTTGTGATACGTATCCTATAACAGAGTAATTTTTTCATTCAGACATTTCTTCATAAATGATAAGATAGAAATTCCTATTATTCCTTTTTTCCTTTCTACCATAATCCTTATGAAAAAATAAGAAAATTTTATTTTCATTTTTTTCCACTGTCTCCTTTGACATACACAAGCAACTTACCCTTTCTTTTTAGGATTCTTCTGCTTTTGTGCCATTTTAATAAATGCCTCTGATTGTATTCTATACCCTGCATATGATATTAACTAATGAGAAATCGTGGTATAGAGTATGCTTCTCTTTTTTCTAAAATTCATTTGCATAACATGAGGCATCAAAAATCTTTGAGAAAATAAGCCATTACTGTGATGCTTAACCTGATACTGAATGAAAGCTGGTTTAAAATTTCAGAATTTTCAGTGATTTCCAAACAGTCCATCCAAAGCTGAATTGTACTCTTACTCATTTGTCTGAGAACTTACATTATAATTTTCGGAGTTTAAACCTAGCGATTTTGAGTAAAACTTCCTTTTTTCAATATTTCAGAGGCACTACGTCTTTCTTCACAACCTGTGTTTCAAGCCTATTTAACTTGGTATTAATTCTCAAGTAAGGAAAAAGAGGAAAATACGCCACACCTAGTAGGCTGAATGGGGTCAACTTATAAGTACTATTTTTTTCACTGTGACCTTAACCTGAGTGGAGAAGCCTGAGCAACAGATGTTATTAACAGCACATGAGGCCTCATGGTTCTCAAGATGTGGCTGCAGGTGTCCTTGTCTCCATGCATAGGTGAGACGAGGGCTTTACTGTAACAAGTCTAGAGGAAGGTGTGGCCAATCAGCAGCCTGTTGTGTTCTGTGTTGCCTTGGCCAAGCTACACTTCTGTGGCCAAATATGTTCTAAGATGTGAGTGCAACCCACAGCCCTGGAGAGTTGAAGTTCACACCTGTAATAAAAAAGTAATTGGACCATTTAACTTGTGCACAAAAACATCAAGGCATTTGGTAACACAGAAACCTTGGAAGCCTGGATGGAGCTAGAGGATGGGGATGTTAAAAGATGCCAGCAAAAGATAAATCAATTGCACAGCTGTGGGACCTGCCTTGTGATGGGCAGGAGGATATCTTCAAGACAACAGTATTTTGTTTAAAGTATTTTTTTTCAATTCAAATCTTCAGTATGAAGCAAATTTCATCAGATTAGAAGGGTTTGATTTCTAGGAGAGTGAGAATTTCTTTTATTTCTTCATTACAACCACTATCATTAACTAGCATTTGTAAGATAAAACCCCATAAACATTTTATTAAAAGACAGCAACAACTATTTTCACTATGTCACTTGGATACATGATCCTTAATGTCCCTTCCTAAGGCTTCTGCAGTGAGATACTGCAGGCAGACATGCCTTTAGGATACTCCACAAGAACCAAAATTTTTAAAAATCAATTTTCAAAATTTGATATGAAGCCTATTTCTCTGGCCTCTGACAGATTAGATAAAATGAATTCTTAAAATAATGCTAAGCAACTGCAGCTGGTATGCAGTAAGTGACCAAAGAAGAGTTTTCAAATTAAATTTAGTTACAACACAGGATGGAAAGCTCTTCTGAGACATCCAGTAAAACAGAAAAAAATCCAAAATTCTCCCTGTGAAGCAAATTATGAATCTTCAAGACTGTATGTGGAAACTCATCAGTGCACGTCTCATCAGTGTTTCATGCCCAATTGAAAATGGTTCACTGTAACCAGAGCTCAAAAAATAAACCATGTCTAAATATAGAGACATATATTTCAACAACAGTGCAGCAAAATGGCTCATCAAGTCTTGTGTTCTGAAGTGACACAACAACATTTCTGATAATTTTCATGTTTTGCATCCACAGGCATATCCACACTGACCAATTTGGGAAGTGAAGTAGAATCATAACAACCAGAAAAATCACGTGAACCATTTACATTACAAGGATGATCTTGCTTTGCCTCATTCCTATGTGACATTAATTGCTTCCCTGGGCTGTTATGCAACACCTAAATTTTATTTCAATCACAGCTGCAAAAAGCCCAATATACAGTAGCATAAATATATACATCATAGCATTGGCTAACAGGCACAGTCTTGGCTTATTCCTGCATCATGGATAATGCTTTACACCTGCACTTGAGTGATGCTGCTCAGAACTGTCTTAGGTCTAATAATGCCTTTTGGATCAAAGAATTGGATGTGGTGGTCCTGGAAACAGTGGAGATTGCTGCATTCACCACCAGAACTGATAGAGTCTGTATGTGACCACATCTGATAATTGCAATCTTGATGAACAGCAGGTTTCCCCAGCTCCACACTCCCCATTTTACTTCCTAATATGCAAATACCAAATGTATTTTTTTCTTATGATCCCCTTTGTTCTCTCATAGTCAAAAAAGTTGCTTAACAAACTGTAGATTGTGGCCCTTCTGTCTCACCTTCAACCAACCTAGTGCCTTATATTCAGCCATTTTGCTGCCAGCTTGATAATGATAGTGATTAAAGAAGATAAATTAATTTTGATGCCTTACTCTGACAACAACAACTCAAACCCTTACTTGTGTTGACAAACACCTAAACCACTCTTCTTGAGACTATGGGAGTGATTTTTAAGACATGAATTTTTAATTCCCTCAAGTTTTTTTTTAAAGACCATTCCTCCAAAAACAAAATTTGTACTTTTTATCCAGGAGATAGCCCATGGGTGTGAAATCTCAGCAGCTGCTCATTCCTTCACTGAGAAAGCAGAAATTATAAACACTTTGGAAAATAAAGTCTATGGCAGGCTGAGAATGTGACCATCCCTAGATGCACAAAATGGCACTATCTGTTTCCAACAAGGCATTTTTCTCAAGGACATAAAGGGCACAATTGTCAACCCTGAAGTGATCAAAATTTGAGCATTCTACTTTAAAGATTCATTGAGTAAAAATTCATCACCTGTCCTGGAAGTGAAAATATTACATCTAGATATCTCTTTAGTTTATACTTCTCCTCTCTCTGCCCCTGCTAACACAGTGCAGCACGTGACAAGTCTTTCACATCACAAGACTTCTGTTACACTTGATATCCCTCAGGCTTCCAGGCTTGGGAGAACTGCTGCCTACCCAGTCCACCCCAGCCTGGATCAGGGCAGGGGGTTGCTCCATCCTCATCCCAGATCTGTGCTTTTGTCTTTGCCATGATGTTGTGATGCGTTCTCCAGCTTACAAAGGTCCTGCTCAATGCAGCCCAGTTCTCCTTTCTGAGGGACATGGGAACTGCAAATGTGAATTTATCAAGCTGAAAAAGAAATAGCTTCTCTTTTCCATATTTATTTTCAACTATTTCTCACTGTAGTCATTATAGATGTTACACCAATGTTAAGCTTACCACCTGCCTCAGTAATTTTTTTCAAAAAAAGCTATGTAAAGACACTTCCTTCCTGTCCAGGAATCTGTGTAGTCAAAGACAGGTGACAACCTCAGCACTGATTTCCCCCAGTATGCTGCTGACATCCACAGGCTGTGACTTCAAAGAAAAACTGAATGGTAGCACACTCCTAGAGTAGTTTAGTGACTCTTGGCTTTAGATACGTAGACAAGAGCCATGTAAATGAGAACTTGTCTAGTTCTATATGCAAGACACTGGAAAATGATAATTTCTATTCAGGCTGTATGAAGATAGATACGGTGTTTTTATGTTTTTTATGAAGAGGAAAAAACCAAGTACATTTATCAGCAGCTTTTATCAGCAAAATACACTCAAATTGCATTTATATTAAAGTCCAAATTAGAACGTTTCTAGACTGCACTTACCAAGTGCTTTTTTATTATCCTGATTCCCTCTTAGAAAGGTATGAATATAATTTCAGCTAAATTTACTTATATGTAATCAGTTTTATAGGTACAATCTCTTGAAATAATGAGCTTTACATACACATAATTTATGAATTTTGTTTTTTGTTTATATCTGGAAGGCAAAGGAACAGAAAACATTTAGCTGTATTTCAGTAATAGGTAAAGCAGAGTTCCTCAAACAAAAATGTCACCTTCTTGGAAAACAAAAAGGCAATGTCTTTACTGAACAAGGTAAAATCAAGTAGACTGCATTTCTTGTGGTGATTCTGATAATGACATAAACAGGAGAGAAAGGAAAGGGGACAGTATTGCCTCATGGAAAAGTCAGTTTACATATTTCATTCTTCTTCATCCTCTCTGTGAAAATCAGCTGCTATTCTGATTGCAGAGTTATACATAACATGCTGTTGCCAAGAGATGTTAATTGCAATCTTATTTTAGCAGATGCAGAGAAAAAAAGAAAGCACACAACAAAAGGCAAAAGGAAAGTGCTGGTGGTCTAGGTGATCCCTCTTATGGCAATACAGTTTTATTTCCTCCTGAGACTGTCTGGTTTTGGCTAAGATTTTTTTTTCAGTTAGAAGATAACATTGTCTTCGGAAAATTTCCTTTCAACATTAATAACCTGAAACAGAAAAAATGAGTTTTTTGGTGTTTGGGGGCTTTTTTTTTTTTTCACCAATCTATTTTGTCTGAAGACAGTTGGAGCCGATAGCCACATTCTCACTAAAGGCAATAACCTTTGCCAAGGTGATCCCATCCTGTGTACTAGATAAAACATTAGGGTTTATGTATGCAGGACCCTTAATAAAAGCCTTGATTAATTACATGATGAATGATTTTGGCTCAGGACGATACTGATCAAACTTCATCTGTCTGGGGCTTTAACATACAGGTATTTAAAGGACTAGCTTTCTCCTACCTAGCACACTGAAGTTTCCCAGCTCAGGATGAGACAAGTCCCAGAATCAGCATTAAGGAAGGGCAGGAAAAATACAGCAAAGGGAAGGTCTGGGATGGCCTGCAGTAAAATCATATTTGCAATATATACTACGTGTCATGAACTATCCTCAGTATGGGCTGTCCTGCAATAGACATTTGTTTTGAGTAAATATTTGGCCTTGTCCAGAGAGTAGGTAGGAATACTCAAAGCAGTGCAGAGACAACCATTTAGTAAGAACCTGTGAATCCAAGGTATTAAACACTAGAAAACAGTCAAAGGCATAAGGTGAAATAGCCATGTTACATCAATCCATACACAATCTGTTTCTTGAGTCCACCTATTGCTTCATTTTGGAAGAAGAGTCTTTAACTTTTGTCTTAGAAGAAAGAACTGTCATTGCTTTTATCTCTACAGAGAAAAGTGTGTCAGCTGCCTTTTGCAGTATGTTATCTGTTCCACATAAGGTGGCAAATTCTGGTTTTAACAAGTCTAAAAATGTTAAACACAGCAGAGGTTTAGAACAACACCGAGAAGTAAATACTCTATCAAATGCAACTTTGAAGCTCATTTTGAACTTAGGATCTTTATGGGAATATGGGGAGTAGAGGAATTGAGATGCTTAAGAAATATCTTTCTAGAAGACACACAAATGGGAGAAGCTCTCTATTGCATTAAGAGATCTAAGTCAGCCATTTAAGTTGAGCATATCCTAGCCACTGAAGTAATATCACTCTCCCTTTCTCTTTTCCTGCTGTTTCTCAGTACCTAATATCATGCTAAGCCTTTGTCTCTAGCTCATTTTCAAGGGGAAAAATGAAGTGTTATTGCTGAGGAACATCATCATAGTCCAATTGCCCCAGAATTCTGTTAGCAAATCTCCACAGCAAGCAATGTTTTGACTGCTAGATTGGCTGCTTGTTGGCTATTGGTCATGGTAAAATCAGAATTGTGTCGTCTGCTTCCATATTGACAGATGTGTTGGAATAAGAATATGAAACATTTGCTTCCCAGATCCATATTCTGCAGAACTCCATAAAGATTTATTCAGATTTTCTTAACTCAGTTCAATTTTGCTAAGCTTTAAATCATCTCTATTCAGCAAGCATAAGATTCTTATTTTAAGTGAATAGATTCATTTAATTTCATTAAGGCTTATAGTCTTTTAGCTACAGTCCTCTCTATATCCATAAGATATTTCACAGTAAATCATTTATTAGCATTATCAATGACTTACAAGGTCAGACTTCTACTATCTAAAGTAGTATCAAGAACATTCAGCAGATAACTCTCCATTCGGAATGGATTAACAGTTGAACTCTGCATGCTTAGTTCTTTTCCCATTTGTTTATACTTATTAATTTTATATTTTGCTATTAATTTTTCATAGTGGTTTAATAATTGTTACTCCTTTCTTAATTATTTCTCAGCACACTATTTCCTTGGCTCAGGATCCTGAAGTAATTCTTCCTTATTAAAACTTTCTGTGTAGCTTCAGAAACAGCTACTCAGCCTTCCTGGGAATCGTAACCTGTTTATGACATTGTAGGGGTAGAGTAAGAAAAGCTTTCCCCACAAGACATCTTAAGGGCTGCTAAAAGGAGACAAATACTTTTAAGTCCTACCAACTCTTGCCTCTGGGACAGTTTGAGACAGATGGAACTACAGAAGACTCTTTATGGCCTGAATTTACTACTTATGCTTGATTTCTCTTGCACATCCCACACTACTGACAGTATCTTTTAATAACACAAGCACACTGGTGCCTGCATAGCCCATTTTTTAATCATCATGTGCCACAATCAGAGGAGGCTGTGTAGTGTGAAGATGACTTGAAGGAGAAAAATACTCTTCTTGAGTTACTCACAGTTGGCCATGGAAGAAACAACAAAAAAAGTACATGATCTAGATACTGACTCCAAAGAAAAGCAATTTATGCTTTCTGGGGAAAAGAAAAATCATATAGACTAACTACAATTATATTTTTTCACTACACTAATGGTTTCAGCATGGACATTGCAAGAAAATCTTGCCAGTCCAGCAGCTCTTACACTGTTGTTACCAAAGAATATGGGTAAGAGACAAAAATGCACCATCACATGCATATACACCAGCACATTCACTTCACATGCATAGGTACAACATTCATCAAGTCAGCACTTTTGGGGCCTTTCACACACTTAAATCCCTGATTAGACTAGACTTACAACACAAAAAATTTAACCTCAGTTCAGGAAAATATATTTTGTTTAGGAAGCTCTCAAAAGTTTTTCTTTCTTTTACATTACAAAAACCCATTTTATGGATTGTGTGCACACTGATATTTAGCTTTAGTCTGAAACTATCAGGTCTTAATTTGTTACTCAGCCTCAGCAGAACCACAATACCACAAGGGATTTCAATCCTCCTGCTAGGCACTCTCTGTGACATTCACAGTGCATATCAAAGTGAACTAGATCTTACCTTTCATGTACTGCAAATGAACTATTAGAGCAATGCTCTTAGTTGTTTGTCTATCTCATTCCCAGCTGAGATGACTTTATGGGTATGTCTCTTCTCATCCATTCAAACATCCAGTCAAATAGATTAAACCACAGCTAACCTGGCTTTGAATTTGAAATGGAATACAGAAAAAGAAAGGAGGCTCACAGCTGAATGCTGCTTCAGGTGGGAAATAACAGCACAGCCTCTGCTGGCTGAAGCTCACATCTGCTTAGTGCAAGTGTTTTCTTTTTCCACTCTGCTTCATTAGCCAAGTTTATGCAGGGGGTATGATTTCAGTCAGCAAGGGCAAAAGCTGACATCAACTCTTTCACATTTAGACCAGCAACTGCTGCGACTGCAGTGCTGAGACTGACTCCATCTGCTGCCTTCCTCCAATACTCAGTAGTGGAGCAACAGAGAAGAGTGTCTAGCTGGGTAGCCACCAGTCTTCCTGGAGAGCTGTTACGCATTAATTTTTCAGTGCTGGAAGAGAGGAACACAGCAATCTTGTCTAGGAAGCACTGGACATATGCCTGGCAAGTCCATAAACTCTCTGGGTCTAAGACAAAGACAGAACTCTAAGTCACACATGTTCTGGAGCTAAGCAAAGCTATTTTTCTACTTTGAGACACATTCCACTTTCTTTTTTTTTTTAATTTTTTGTTTGGTTTTGCTGTTATAGGTTTTGAGGTTTTTTTTCCCTTGGCCAATGATATTTACAAGAATACTAAACCAAGCAAAAAATGGTTCTTTATGACACATCATTCAGTCCTAGTTCTGGCCTCTCCATTATCCCCACTTTTCTCTCTCCTTCCCTGTGGTTACAATAGATTCCATTTGCACTTCTTTCATTTAGAATATCTTTAATTCTTTTTAGGATTCTGTTGCTCACAACTATTCTTCTCTTTTTCCTTAGCTCACACAGATCTGTCAAATTTTCAACCACATAAAATAATCCATATTAGAGCTACTATATTATTTACTGTTCACTGTTTAGGACCAGAGAATTTTTGTGCTGAGTGGTCTGTAATAGTTCAAGTCCACTGGAGTCCTCAGGAAGGAAACTCAGATCTCTTATCCCACATTTCTCTGGATGGAAAAAACCCAACATACAAACAATAGCTAATTTTATTGACACTTCATATATGAAAATGCATCTATTACGCACTTTGATACTCCTTAGTTTTCCTTCCTAATTTGTTTTGAAAGGAGCATATAGGACCCTATAAGAAGAAAATGTTACATGATGAACAATTCTTACTGATATGATGCCAAATAAAATGACTTTGCTTAAACCTAGATTGGGCTGATGCATTTCTGTCACTCCTTACCACCACAATTTAGTGGGATGTATGAGACAGAGACTGCTGCTGTCCAAGGCTGCCAAATTAACAGAATGAATATCACAAAAATAAAAGAGATCTTCAGGTTAAGAGGCAGTTTGAAGTAAGAATATGATTCCAACAAAGGCCAGTCAATGCAGAATTTCTCGTTATGTGAGGTGAACTGAACTGCTAAGTGAAGACTAAATTGCATAGGTGCCCTTTTGAAGACCATGGAAGAGAGATGTAAGAGAATATCCTGTCCTTTCCTGAATTAAACACCAAAATTCCCATTCACATTTTTAAACCAGGATTTCATCCTGTGACTGAGGCAGAAATCAGTCTTGAAGGTGGGGTAGCAGATGGCTGAGCCAGGATCTGGGACACAGATTTCGGGAGTGTAGATAGGATTCAGAAAACACTGGCAATTAGGAATGGAATTAATAATTGAGCTTGCAGATATAAAACTCTTGAGATACAAAATGTAGTCTTCAAATTGAAAAACATAACAAATGTCTTTCTAAATTTTTTTTAGTTCTTCAGCAAAATAGAAGGGTTATAAAATTGCATTCATTATGACATCATAGAAAAACTAGTGTCCTATTAAAAGAATTGTTGTGAAAATAATGAAGTTCAGAAGCACTTAATATCCCTAGAATAGTAATATTTCAGTTTGACTTTATCTGAAGTTCATTTCTGTGTGCCAAACCCTATTGTCACAGCATAAAACACAATATATTAGTATAGGATAAGCTCATAAATCCATTACATAATTTTTAATCTGATAAGAATCAAATCTCTATTAATGTGGAAAAAATTTGTATAAAATGGCATTTTGGCAAATAAAAATTGATTAGGAAAATATTAAAAACTAGTGGAAAACATAACCAAATAGCTTTGTACCATTTAAGAAACATATAACTATATAGCCTTCCTTGTTAAACTTAGAATTAGCAAATGTTTTCACTCACAATAAGGAAGAAAACTGAGTTATGTGTATTTGTTGCTGTGAGAAACTGCTTTATGTATATAGCACTTACAGTGCCTTCAGCACAATTCTTATGTGACGAATATGACCATTGAGCAGAACTAGAAAATCTGTGAAATAATCTACAGTTTACAGGGTGGGAAAAAAAACCCAACCCCACAACAATCTGGATAATATAAAAAGACAGGTTTATGAAATTTTTATGAGCTACCAATAGATATATTTTGTTGTTCTGCTTTTAATAAGTCAGTAGAAGTTACTTTATATTCTGTACCTGGATAAAACTAGGTCATTTCATTACCTTCCTAAAGTTTCCTAATTTCTGGTCTTTCTAGTCTTCAGCCAGTGTTTGAAAATTGATCATTTCCCTTATGAGCTGGAACAGTTTGAATGGGGACACAGGGATATATTTAGCAGACTCTTCAATTGATGACCTAATGCCCATACTGATCTCACCATATTTTTCCCAATTTTCAGTTTAATAAAAGTAAAATTAAGCTTAAAAATGAATCAAAACATAAAGGAGATATTATACAACGGGGAAGCAAGCATTTTCCTTGTACACAGAAGTATTTCCAAATCCTAAGTGGCAGAAAAAGTATTCTCTCACATAGGAAGTTTCCTATTGCAATAATGAATTGTGATTTGTGTTTTAGAAGGAAATAAGAATTTCAGACCTTATCAAATTTTGCAGGTATTCTGTCCCTTTTCTTTCCGGTAGATACTTCTGCTATAATGGGAACAGTGCTTATTACAAATCACTGTTGAGAATTCAAAACATAAATCTATTTCTAGTGAACAAATATATTTGACATAGCATAACATTCTTTAGGAGCGTGCACTAGATGGCAAAGCCATTCCATTTCTCCTGAGTATTTCTCCTTTGTTGTGAAAAGGGAAGTTCACCTGTATTGAAGTGCGGTTTCACCTCGAGAGGCAGATGGGTTACTATCTCATCCAGATGTACATACCGAGCCTCTTGATCGTGATTCTCTCCTGGGTGTCGTTTTGGATCAATATGGATGCAGCTCCAGCCAGAGTGGCTTTAGGCATAACAACTGTGCTGACCATGACAACACAGAGCTCAGGTTCACGAGCATCTCTTCCAAAGGTAGGCCAATTTTCCTTTGTCTGTACTGCATTAATCATAATGCTATGTGACAAACACTTTCAGTCAACCTTATGTGTTTTAATTATTTATCATCCAAACATTTTATAAACCAGATAAGTAATTTTGAAATATTTAGGGGAGTTTTGATTCTCCAGTCCAATATATTCTATTTCTCCCTTGTCTCAACTATTTAGCCAGCCACATATCTAGTTAATTCCATAAACCTTAACAAGCAGTGGAAACAATTTTATTCAGTACTACACAAACCCCACTTAAAAACTGACTGGCTCATCCTTTTTCACATCCCAGTATCTGATGACATGCTAGCAGATATGACTGAAGTTCTAAAGGCCATAGATTCTAACCATAGATTCTCAAGTATATTTCTTTCTCAAAAATGCCTAAATTATGAATTAGCTCACTAATTACAAACACTTCTATGTTAAAATGTGGAAAAATGTGGCCCTTAACAGCTCCAAACAATTGCATAAAAATGATTCTCAACACAATGTAAATCACTTAAAGGTTATTTCCATGATTAACTGTTTCAGTTTCCTGAATTTTAATTGCTTTAAATATTTTCTGTTTCATTTTAAGACTTATTCCTTGGCCATCTTCATGTGCCATTGCAGCTAATAGAAGTAAATTGTATAGAATAAAAATACACAAAGTCCACTTCTGTATTAGTTTTTATATGATATTTTTAAATTGTGTAATGAACTTTTCTCTAAGTAAAACAGATAGCCCTAACAGAGTTGAGCATGCATTGTGCCTCAATACATGGATCCGGATACATCCAAACTTATCATCAACAGATAAAATGGAATTTTCCAAAAACCCAGGAAAACAAAAACACAGGAGGTTAACAGAGAGCTGAAGATTATTTTTGTCATATTTTGAGGCCTGAAGTTAGCTATGTTTGCTTATATAAAAAAGCTGCAGAGAGACTAGGCCCTGCTTTCTTGGTTCAGATCATGTACTGCATCTGGTCTGGGCAATACAGGATTGCCAGGAGCTCTAATCTGTATCTGATTTTTAGTACTTTCTCTGTGTCAAAACTACAGGATGAATTTGAAACTATCCATTTGGTTTACTGTGCCTATATTAGCAGAGCACGAACACGTTAGACCTCCCCACTTATCTCCTTTCTTCTGCCTAATTTTTTCTCCAGGATCTTTCAGCCACATCCATTTTTATACAGGAATTCCTACTGGTCCCAATACAAGCTATTTTTTGCTTCCTTAGTGTCATTCACAGAATCCAAGTGGGACAAAAGAAGGAAGACCATATGTTTTTTGAGGATTATTTGATTGGTAATGTAATATACAGTACACAGTAAGGAACTGTTAATGATTGAAACATATTTTGTAAAAGAATACATTTTTTTAACAAAAAAATTAACGTTCATAGATTGAATTGTTGTTATTATTATTATTATTATCTAACTTTCATGCAAAGTATTGTTGGGATATGGAGATATTAATGCACTTCCTGCTGCCATGAAACCCTAAACTTTGCATTTGTGGTTTCAATGAGCTCAGCCCTCTCCCATCTCCTCTCACAGGTGTCCTATGTCAAAGCCATTGACATCTGGATGGCGGTGTGCCTGCTCTTTGTATTTTCTGCCCTCTTGGAGTATGCAGCTGTAAACTTTGTGTCAAGGCAGCACAAAGAACTTCTGCGATTCCGACGCAAGAGGAAGAAGAGCAAGGTAAAAGTAACGGTGTGCACAGCTTTGAAAGGGCCTGGCTGAGGTCTGCCAGGATAGCAGGGTTTGTTTGGTGAACATACTGCAGCTTGAAGTGCCAATATAAATAAAAGGACAGCACAGCATAAAATTCACTATAGGCAGAGGGTCACTACAAGGACTAGGAATTGCATAAATCCAACTTGAATTCTCGAAAGAGGGATTAAGAGGGATTTAAATGAGGCATGGGCCATGTGGGAGCCATCTGCACAAGCATGAATTTCACTCTGTTAGAAGAGTTAGATTATACTTCAGTGAATGAATGTTACTGGTATTCACAGCAGTTTTTACTACATTGAGATTCAACAAATGTTGTTTCCTAATTTCATTCTAATATTCAATTCAAAGCCTTAACAGCTATGTTTCATGCAAATATTTTTTAATACACAAAGTACTTATTCAAATAACATTATTGGTAGAAGAACAAACATTTTACTTTAAAAGGCTGGTCCTTTGGGTTTTTTTTCCTCTGTCCTGTTAATTTTGTGTTAGTTGTTCATATTGCTAGTAAGAAACTTAATTATAGTAATGATTAATAGTATTTATATTATAGCTGGAGCTATTCAGACTACCAGTAAAATAACTCACTACCAGTGTGCAAAGCCAAACAGCTAAGGCTACAAGTTTGAACTCTGAAATCTGTAGTTAAATCAAGCAATAAGGAAAATTTCTTACAACATGTAACTCCCACTTGAGATTTTACAAAGTGTAAATAGTTCTACAGCCTCCTTATTAAATCAGTACCTCCTCCCACCAATGTCATGCAGAGCCTGTCACTATCAATGACTATATAGAATATTACTTGTGAATGAAAGTCTGACTATAGCAACATGATTCTGTTCAACCATCCTTCATTCCTGAAAACTTACCTCAGACTACTGCTTACATCAGCAGAAGATACTTTACAAACTTCTCTCTTCCTTAGAGGGTACTGAAAATCTGCACTGCTATAAAGCTCACCTAAGCACTCTCTGTTAGTAAGACTCTGTGTTAAAAGGCAGGCTGGACAATCAGGTGAAAATGACATTTTCATACATTTGCCTGTCCCTGTGTGTTGAGTCTCAGACTTCATCTGCACAGGGAAACTGTAGAGTAAAGGATGATTCAGACTGTAAGTAGCTGCGTTCAGCATCTGACCCTGTGAAAAATGTGCTTCTTTCTTCCTGCTGACAGTAGCAGAAAAAACAACAGTTTTGTGGTAAGGTGTTTGTTCCTGGAATAGCTCTCTGAAAGCTGTCCTAAGGTTTGAAATTGGAAGAATGAGGTGGGGCAGACATGAATTACTGGGCACGGGGTAGAGAAGTCACAACATGTGAATCCTGTATCAAACAGCTGTGGCAAGCAATATGTTACATCACTTTACTTTTAGTCCATTCATCTTTCTCATGATGCTTTACTGTTTCTTCTGGATCTCAAGCAAATTTACCATATTCAACTTAAGTGATATCTTTCTTAAATGCAGGTCAATTATTATGATCACAGGACTAGGAACAGGCAGGTGGTATTTTCTTTCCTCAGAATCAAACCTAATCTGTTTTCAGCTGACTCTTAGCAAGACTTCATATTCACCAAAGACACTCATTCAGCAATCACAGTCAATTAAATTTCAGCTTAGAGGTATGTGAGAGAGGAACCACAACATAAAAAGAACTTCTAAGAGAAGACCTTTTAAAGAAAGAAGGTTTGTGCATGAATAGCCACATTGACTTAAGTGCTTTTCTGGATCATGGTATTTCTGAATTCGCACTTAAAAGTCCTTATTCTAATTTTACACTTCATTAGACAGTCTTTAGCTTCAGGTATGTTGCCTGCTAAATTCTCATAAAATTACAGAATTAGAATTAAAAGCTTCAGAGTGTACAATGAAGTACCAAGTACTCTGCTTTGATTCTGAAGGATGGAGACATGCATTTCAATGCTTTTCTTCATAACACGCTGCAGGTGAGGACATTAAATATTTTCGGGGGTATATGGCTTTCCCTTTCTCCCTGTACCTATATATTTTGTCATGAGACAAGCTTCTCAGTCTAAATTTAGCAAAAACTGCTTTGTTCCTATGCAAGGATATGATGTCAAAACAATAGTAATTTTTCAGAAAAGATTAATTTCATTAAATGTTTAACTCACTCCAATTCCACATAGAGCTGGAGCTCCTGGACAAAGTTAACCTCTGAGGATACACCTTCTCAAGCTTTAGAGACAGCCCAGCTAATTGCTTTTCCCTTTCTCAATGTTTTATTAAACTCCTCCTTACCCAACAAGTATACAGGACTTGAACCATTACACCATGGAGATTTTATCTCTCCAGAAGAAATTTGGATCAAATCCTAAACCCTCTAAATGAATAATAAATTATGTCTTACAAATTAAAAACTGCAGTTAATAACTAGCCTTCCTTACCACAAATGTTGTTATTTATTCACCACAATTTATAACATGAAATACAGGCCCTAGGATCATAAGTCAAAGTAACTTGGTTTTCCTTCTTCTTTTGTCTTTTTCAAAGTCAGTTACTATAGCTCATGATTATAAAGTTTTGTATGTTTCTTATTCCTTCGGACTAGGTCAAACAGCCACTGGCTGTCAGGGATTAGATTGTATTGACTTTGAAAACTACCATGTATTAAGAAGTGTTCATCTGACCATAAAGTCAAGAGGTGAAAAGAAGTTATGTAAAAAGACTGCATTTAAAATAAACTTCAGGGGCTTCCTTAAACGTTAAATCTTCTTCCTTGGCAAAGAAAAAAAAAGTATTCTATTCAGTATTTATGTCCATAACTATTAGAGAAATAAAGCAGATAGGGTAACTTATTAGACTTTTTTCATTCTGTATGCTTACCACCTTGGGATATTTTACTGAGATCCGGTTTTTCTACCAGGTGAATTCTAATTGTGTAATACAGAATGTTTTTGCCACTGGCATTTTATCTACAAGGGTACAGAAAAACTTCTGGTGATTTGACTGTAGTGCAAAAGTGCAGAAATAGATCAGTTGGGAAATGTTTTATTTCAGGTATGTGTAGGGCAGCTGAAGAATTTCCAAAGTTTATTTTCTTTGTAATTACAAAGAAAGATATGCTTGTTGCAAGGAATATTTACTTTTACCAAGTAAC
Source organism: Notiomystis cincta (assembly GCA_013398075.1). Taxonomy (NCBI): domain Eukaryota; kingdom Metazoa; phylum Chordata; class Aves; order Passeriformes; family Notiomystidae; genus Notiomystis; species Notiomystis cincta. The sequence continues at coordinate 48,846 of VZRX01006852.1, forward strand.
CAAAGCAATAGTCCCATGATTGAATTTCAGTGTCTTTGAGAGGTAAGTGGATCCATTTTCCTGACTTAAGTAAAGATCCTTCATACCTAATTCATCCCAGTCATAAAAATTCCACAAGCTCCCCTGAAATCTATTCCAATTGTTTAAAAATTTATTTTTTGACTAGTGCCTTTTCTGGCTTGTCATGGCTTGTCTAGAAAGGACACAGAAACCAGACTACTTCATTCCTTCATGTCACCATTTGCACATTTCCATTCAGTCTTTTCTATAAATATTCCCAGTGGATACAGCTTTTGGTTTTGGTTTGTTTTGGGTTTTGGCTTTTTTGTTTTGTTTTGTTTTTTCTCATTCACCTTTCCTGGAATTCTCCTAGTAAGTCCACATAATTCCTTAAAACTGTGTTTGCAACATGAACATGAAATCTACACAGTAACAGCTGAAAGCAGCCAAAGGATCAAGTGACACAAGTAATAAAGTTGTTTATCCAAACCAGTTTACCATTTGCCTTTTAAACAACATCATGTTATTGACCTATATCACACTTCCATATCTTCTAGGTCTCCTTCCAGAGAAACACCCTGCAGAGACATTGGCTTTCCATCTAATGCACAGTTGATTATTTCTAGCTAAATGTCATACTTACTGATTCTCCTGTAATTTTCATATGTTCAAATTCAGTCCCTGTCATTCAATTCAATTTTATTTCTAAACATATTCTCAAATTTGTAGGTTTTCATAGGTTGGAATATTTTTTAAAATTAATTAAAACTATGGATTATTCCTTCTCAATGTTGATTGAAAACACAGAGTAACTGGAATCTCTCTTAAGAAGCATATATTTGAACTCAGATAAGATTCCTGCAGTAAAATCTATGGTTATACAAATTACAATGATGTACAGAGCTGTAACAAGACAGTTTGGTATCCAGAGCTCATCTCTCCTTGCCATTTTCCTTATGCTTTTTCCACCTACAGTCACTGCCTCTTTTTTATATCATCTAGCTCATTTGTGGCCTCCCATCCCAGACAACAGTAACAGCAGCATCAAAGGCAATTCTTAGGTATAACTGCACCCTCTGGCCACCATTTTTATGATTGTAAGTATGGACTTCACCTAGTGATTCCAAATTACTGAAAGGCATTTTTTTTCTGAGGCCCAATCCAGTTTTTACAGAACTAGCAAAAATTTTGAAGTGTCTGGGGTTGTGTTATAAAATCATTTACTATAAAAGCTGTTATTGCAACATAATGTGCCACCTACTCAGTGAAATTTTCTAATAAGCGTCACAGTAGGTACAGGAGATTTTTTTAAAAGGGTCTAATGTCTTTATGATTACACAAACAACATAATGAATCCTGAGAACAGGGGAATTTTGGTTCCAAATTTGAGACTTCATTTGATATTCAGTATATGAGCCACAGTTCTTCGACAAAAAAGAAATCTGGCCAGTGAAAAGAACTATTCAGAAGTATTATGTTACCATTCCTTCAGAATTAATTTTAATTATTCATTTCCTTCATGAAAGACAGGAGGAAAAAAATGGCAGAATTAGAAGTTGTAAAGGGATACTGAAACACACCTATGATCGTTGTTTTTTTCTTAGTTGCATTTACTTTCTATGGAAAAAATATTAAGTGTGTACTTAATATACTGAATATACTGAATAACAACAATTTGATTTTAGGTTAGCTGTTAATATATTTAGGTTTTGGGAATATTCAGTCTTTTAGTTCTATTTTCAGAATCTAAAGATCACCATATCTTTAGACAGGAAAATAGACATGCAAACTAGATTGTCTTTAATGGTAATCATGCCTTTTTTCTTTTGTTTTCTTTTTGGTCTACCATCCGTTTTGATGAAAGTATTTTGAGGGAGTTCTTGATGGAAATGAAATCAGTGAATCATTACAGCATAGCAATGGCTTGAGATGTACAGGACGTATAGACGGGAGTTTGCCTCAAATCTACAGTACAAATTTAAGGGTAAACCATGAAGAAGATGTCCCATTTGTCATAATGTGATATCCAACCATTAACAGAGGCCCTGTCCTTTTGTCTAAAACAGCGTCTTCCCATGTGAACTTCATATACCTTCATTGCTACCTGCATGTGATGACGTGAAGTGTTAGTAAAGTCTTGTTGGTTTCATAATCCATTTTGGTCTGTTTAAATCTGGATTAAAACATAGTGTGAAAATTTTGCCCTGTTTGCAGTGCAAAACAACTGTATACCTCTTTCCTTCTCAAAACTGAACTACAAAAGAAGACTGTTCAAATTGCTAAAGTCAAAGTTCAAATAAGTTTTCAAGCTGTTACGACACCTTACAAACAGACTTATTTGCAGCCCTTATACATTTTATTTCTCAAGATAAATTAATTACTAAACACATGGACAAAAAACACCATAGCCACAAGAAAACTCACAGTTTTCTATTAATTTATAGCTAAGTATTTTGTCCAATAACATTGATATAGAAATAAATTAATTGAACTAATTTCCTTCAGACCACTAAAGAATTTTAACTTTTCAAATAAAACCTTTTATCAATTTTTTTCCATTCCCTAATTGCAATAATTTTAATAGACATTATAAAATATTTAAATGTAACTGCAGGCAGAACAACTTTCAAGTTGTTAATTCTAAAACTGAATGTGTGAAAAGTGCATTGAAATCAAACTCTTACTGAAGTTCATTCATAATGAGATTTTTAAAGTTTTATCGAAAATCTATAAGAAATAGTTTTCTTTTCTTTGGTGATCATGCACTAAAAAGGACACAAAAGAAACAAAAGCTTCCTTATCACTTAAAAAAAGATAATTCCATTAATTCAGCCAATGTGCAGGACTTTTTTAGGAAGGTTCACTGTAAGGCCTCTCAACTGGGTCATACAGGGTATTGTCCTTTAGATGGTTTCTCCATCTGTAGACTGAGACCCATGCATTCTGAGACATATTTCTAGTCAGAATGAGGAACTTTAACCAGGTTAATCAATAGAAAAAAAGAAAAGGGATGTCACTGACATAAATGCCTTCAAAAAAGCTCTCAAAGCTAGTATCAGTAACAGCAGTAATTACATCTTTCCTGATGTGCACAAGCACCCTCAGATACGAATCTGAGGCCAACCCAGTGATTTTTCTGCGTTATGAATCTGCTGGAAAACTTGCAGAACCACATTTTGAATATTCAAGCTGCTGCCCCTGGGAAGAGTTCTGTGAGCCCTTGGAATGCTGCAGAAGGTGCCCTTTCCTGCACACTCACCATCCCTAGCCCTTGGGTGTGACTTGGCTGGCTCCAGCCATCCTGCCTGCCCCCATGGAGACACCATCCAACACACACTGGGCAGGAATGCTGGACTCCTACGAAGGGCTTCACATCAGTTCAACAACAGAGAGCATTTCCAAGCAGTCTGCTTGCAGATGAAATACAAGAGGGCTGTGAGCACAAAAATAAGGAGAGACCTGGAGTTTAAAACATTCTAGGTGATCATTCCATTCAGGTAAACCTAAAACAGAGACAGTAAAGTCTTAGCATATGGTGCCTGATCCTGAAAACATGCAGAGCTGAAATCTTCCACTCAGAAGAATCATTTTATTATCTCTCTCAGACTTAATCATATGCATTATTTTCTGGAGAAGCATAAAACACAAAACCCTGAAATGTACATTTGAAGGTGTTTAAATGGCAGGTTTACAGTAAATTCTCCAGTACCTGCATTCACAGTTCAATACTTCTCTTAACTGGAACAAAAGACAACAACTATAATGTAGTTGTTGAATACAACTACATTAAAGGTGCTATTTCCCATTCTTATCTGACAGGAGAGGAACACTATTGCAGTAATTAAATATCTGCTTTATCACGTCATCAAATAATGATCCTATCATTTTGTATTTCTGTTTTTCATTTCCATAGTAAAGTCAGTCAGTGATTTTTCCTCTTCCTTTTCTTTCACATTAATTTTTATTTTTATTTTTTAAAGGCAAATTCTAATACAGATTTGACATACAGTAGTTTCAGTGAACTTTATCAGTCTCTATATTTATTCAATTTACATATGTGAAGAAATATTCCAGCTGGTAACTACAGCTCAGCTGGATAGTCAAGCTAATGGCCAACTCGTTCACTTCAAACTTAGTAATTTATCTGCATTCTTTTGTAGCTAATATATTTAACTAATATTGATAATAAACGTAACTGGATTTTTTTTAAAACAAAGTAATTAACAATTACTTGATGGAAGATTTACATATGTTTAAAATTAGTTTTTCATTGAAAGATATTTTCAGATTTTCTAAATTTCACAGAAATTTTCAAAATAAAAAATCTGTAACTTTGGATTTAGGCTGTGCTCATTGAGAAATTGCATTTGTATAAAGTAAGAGGATAAAGTAAAAAAAAAAAATGCTTCCAACACTGAACTGAAATGGTTATTAATTCACTTGCTTTGGCAAATAAATAATTTTTAGCCTTTTATTTTAATTTAAGCTAGGAAGAGCTTTAAAATATCAAAAACTCTCCTACAAAAGAAGAACTGACAGCTGCTCAACTCTTTTTATAATACTTATGGAAAGTATTTTTCAAAATATTTAATTAAGTACTAACGTATACATAATAATTTCTATATTTCAGAAAAGTGTAAAATCCTAAGGCAGCTAGCTTAAATTAGACATGAAAAATAGACATTCCTGAATTTAACATTAGTATTTAAAAAATGGTGAATGCCATCAAAATCACATAACTGTTCTTGAGTAGCCTACATAAAGAAGGAGTACACTCAAATGTATTTCAGAACCAAATTTAGCCCTGATTTCACAGATTATGTATAATTTATTTTTCTTCATATGTGCCTCTGTTATTACTTTAGGATACCTATGACCAGGAAAAGAGAAGTAAACAATATGTCTCCAGACACTAGCTACGTTTTTTAATTGTATGCTATGTATATCTTCAGAACATCTACTTCTGTTTCTGTGCCATGTGATTAAGAATCACTTTCTTTTATTGTTCCCAAATTCTGAATGTCTTTGCCACTTTTCCTCTGAATTGACAGAAGAATGAGTCAGAAGAAAAATCTGACCATTAGCTTCCATTTGCTTTATTTTAAACTAAGACACTTTGTGTACTATTCTCTTTATCTGATGCATTCACAGGGAACAGCAGAAATTAGGCATATAGGTAAGATTAATTAATGTGCACATAATTAGTGATTTTATGATGAGTATCTCTAAAGGCCAGGATCTGGGTTGTAAGGCAATGTACAGACTTAAGAGCTGTTTTCTAAAAACCAATGTGAAGTTCGTCCGTTTGAAGAATTTTACTGTAAATGGGGAAACTTAAACCAAATCAGAAGTTGAGTGCCCAATTACCACTAGATTTACTAAGCTTTCTAATTTCTCTAAATAGATTACAGAATCTATAAACAAATAGAAAAGTTCTGTGCTTCTTAACAATCCAGCAATATTTTTGGTGGACTCTGATAGGGATGAAATTGCAACAAGTTAAGATAAGCTGTGGATTCAAGAAGTCAATGAGGTAATGGTGCAACTCTATTTAGCAGCAGGTAAGATTTCTGTAAATAATAATTTAAAAAAAAACACCTTCTTGCTCTTTTTCTTTCTTTTCTTTTTTCACCACCAGGATGATGATACACGTGACAGTCAGTTCAGCATTACAGCGTACGGAGTGGGCCCGTGTGTGCAGGCAAAAGACGGAATGACACAAAAGGGGCCAAATAACCCTGCTCAAGCTGCACCAAAAAGCCCTGATGAGATGAGGAAGGTATTCATTGACCGGGCCAAGAAGATAGACACGATATCTAGAGCTTGTTTCCCATTAGCCTTTCTGATTTTCAACATTTTTTATTGGGTAATCTACAAAATCATCAGGCATGAGGACATTCACCAATAACAAGATTAAGGCTTGCAGTACATAAAGATCTGGCTGTCACACACAACAGGAGACTTTCTGTTAGAAATGCACATCAGAGGAGTGATTGGAAGAGTTAAAAGCAGAGAAAGTTAAAAGAGGAGAAAAAGGATCCTGCATGGCCTGCAATGAACAGCTACAGTGGGATGGAAGAATGACATCCAGAGAAGATACATCTCCTATTGCAAACTTTCCTTGTCAAACTGAATATTAACAACTTTTTCATTGAAAATCACTCTCTACTGAAGCTTTACTGCCAAGTATTTATACATACTGTTATATAGTGGTATAAATGTACAGTATTCTTTGATGGTCCTTACATTTTTTTAATTCTGTGTATTTTTAATTTTAAAAATGTTTCCAGGATACACTAGGTGAATCCCACAGTATTACAGAATAGGTTAGTGTTTGTAAGTTTTATTTTAATTTTACAATGTAATTACAAATTACTGATTGAAGAAAACCATTTAAAGGAATTGATGTAGTCTTAAGGACAGTACTGGTGGTTTTGCAATGAACATATTTAACACATTCAAGTCATATAATTTATTCAACGTCCTTCGTATTACTGTTCCCCTGGAAGGTGTATATTGAAATAATCTCAGCCAGCATAAGGTATACAGCCTAAAAGTCTACATTTCATAAGAGAAATATATTAAAATTTGTAAAGTATTAATTCCTGCAAAGAATTTTTTTAATTACTTATACTTCAATAATTTAAGTATATTCTTTAATCTTTTTTATATTTTCAGGGGTTTTTCCTCAATTCGTAAAATTCATACAGTTTGTGAAATAGACAAATTACATCAAAATTTTGCAATGCTTCATTTTGATTCAATGCAAAGAGATCTTGGACCAAAACTGAATGCAAAGAGTCAACTGCTTCACTGAAGCATTTGGAGGATGAATACAGTTATGTTTATGCACATTCATCTCCTATATATTACATAATTACAGGAAGTTTAATTTATGAATGTGTCAAATTTTCTGACTCATTCCTTGAAATTTGTTACTATGACTTAGATACTGGTTAAAAAGTGCTTCACAACTTTGGAAAAATGTGCAGCTCTTCTAAAATATATAAAAAGACCTGGATGGTCTTTTACATTTACTGGATTCCACATTAATAAATAGGAGAACAACTATTAAAACTCTTAGAAAGATCTTCCCTTTTTAGGTTTAAATAAGTCCTATTAATTGCTTCTTTGAGTTGTAACACCACAGGTCACATTTACAGCACAGTGTCCAGGCAAGAATATTTACTTTTGTCTATCTATTGGCAAAACAACCCCATGCTAAGATGTGGAAATATAGCATGTAGGATTATTAGATACTCTAAGTCCAGTAGGTGAGACTGATCCCTGATTCTCATTGCAAAACATTTTTGTTTTGAACATGTTTAAAATTTGTGCTTTGTTGGTGATCAGAATGTGTATACAGAAGCAGAATCAGCTGGAGGCAAACATCTGGTGCACTGCCAAAGGCATGGTGCATATGAAATAGCAGAAGCAATGTAACTCTGCACTGGGGATTGTAACGTAGCAACCTTCAGTTGGGTTTGGTTTGTTATTGTTTTCCTCCCAGGATTAGCTAGAGAGATTCTGTAATAGTAGTTCTCACATTTTGTTAAATTGTGTCAGAAAGAACATCTATAATCCACCTTTATTTTAAAACTATCATTCTTTTATAGTTTTGCTTAATTTATAATCTGAAATGAATTCGATTCACTTTTTTTTGGTTTTTTGTTTTTTTTTCTGATATTGTGTCTGGTTTTTTATTAATTTCTTTATGTGCACTGTTCCAAAAAATCTCATTTGCTTATGAAGGTGCTCACCTGTATGAGAGGGTTTCACAAATTTATGGATGGTATTCAACTCTCTCAAAGTTGGGTTTAGTTATATTGTATGGAAGGGGATGTTAACTTGTTTCTGTTATCGGCAAAATACACAGTATTTTGTTTAGGGGCTGTTTTCAAATGCACGTAACATTTGGCATGTAATTCTATTTTGATGCAATGGAACCAAGATCTCTCTGGAGCTGATGATTTTGTGGGCTTTTTTTAATGAACAATAACATTTGCCAAGGTAGCAGAAGCCTCTGTAGCCCACTAATAATGCATTTTTCAAAAGAAATCATAACTTTAAAGTTAAGTTCCATTTAGATTATTCTTAAATTCCTCAGTGTGAAGTCACGTGGTAGAGAAAGAAATGTCATTTAAGATTATAAGAAACTTCAAAGCACAAATGCCTGCTCTTCACCACTGACAACAGGACTAGTCCAAAACTGCCAGCAGGCATGCCAGCCCTCTGTGCAAAGCTGGAATCAACAGCTACCAACATCAGCTAAGATTACAGTAAGAGATGAGTTGGGTTTTTTTGCAACAGTATAATGAAGCAGCAGGAAATGGTGTTAAGATGCAAGAATTGAAAGGTACTCTGCAGTATTTATCAGACTGCAGTATTTATGTTACACTTCCATCAAAGAGGCAGTGGAAATGCAGAAAAATAATCATCAAGGAGATAATGCTTGAGGGAAATGATACCTAGCAGGGTTTCTCCTCCATATAAAAAAGACCCCACACGTTAAGCAGAAGTAATAGCTACCTCACTTCACTGTCACTGGACCTGGGCTCTGCAGAGGACAAGTCCTTAGCACAGCCACACAAGAAGGCTTCTCCTAAGCACAACCCGTGCAAAGCTAATGCAGCTTTGCCCCAAGTCATCATTCAACGTAGGTGCAGACCCTGTACTTCTCAGGTCGTGTTTTTGTGATTTCTGTGGACCAACTCTATATGAAAATTTTAAATACTGGCTCTGGAAGGACTTTGTAACGCAATGAGAACAGAGGGAAACCCTGTAGGATCTGGAGGAATATCCTTGTAACACAGCAACTGAGGAGCTGACACAGTCACCAAAAAGGGGAAAAAAAGGTGGTTTTCCCAATTTTTCCCAATCTCCTAGTGTCTCCAAATGCAATAGCTACATGAAGAAACAATTTATACCATCTGCTGCAAAGTTTATATTGTTTTGTGACAGTAGTTTCTACCTGTGCAGATTGACTTCCACACCATCTTCTTTCTTGATGGAAAGAGAAGCAGAACAGGAAGGTACAGGATGAAAAGTGCATAGCAGAACAGGGGCCACAGGGAGAGAGACAGCCCAAAGCAGTGCCTGCAACCTCTCACATGACTTTCACTCTGCACTAAAGAGAAATGTGACCAAACTTGTGTCACCACTCATAAGGCAAAAACTTCAGTACACTGAGAGGAGAAGAAAAACTCCTTAGAGTTACAGTATAAATACTCAATTATCACCATACCAAACTCCTGCTTAAATTCCAAACAGCAAAATGCATTTCATTTTTAAAACTATCTTCAAATATCAACACAATAGGTTTGCATGGTTAGAGGGATGGCATTTTTCTCTATAATGCTGATAAATTATGGGAGACTTAAAGATGGAAGGGAGTAAAGAATACCAGTATTTTACTACTTAGAACTCAGCTATTTTAACACCAAAATATAGTAAATTTTACTTTCAAGGAGTTTTGACAGCAAGCAGCAATATTTAAACAAGTTAGTATAATTTAGTAAGAACAGAGCATTTACTTAAGATTTAATTATTTTGTCAGCTCAATCATGCATTAGTTTTCTTTGGATTCCTTTTCTTATAGTTCATTTCAAAATCTGTTTTATAAAGAATCATTTGTGATGTGTGAGAGATGATTCTGTTTACTCACTAAACAGAAATATTTAGGTGATTTAATGTGCACTTTACATTTAAGGAGTGAGGTATTGCTTCCACTTTGTGTATAGTCCCTTAAAGAACTGTAGACAGATAATGTAGATAAAGATAGAGTATAAGAAACTATACAAAACCTATATTTTTTAACAATAGGGAAAGATAAAAAGTCTTCCTTAATGTTAGGGGGGAAAAAAGTATTATTTTCAGCAATAATTTTATAGTAGAAGGAAATTAATTTATTTACACTATTCCCAGCCCAAAGTGACATGATTGGTTGCAAAAGATACATTTTTTGTGCAACTTTGGCTCTCACTTGAGCTATCATAGGAAGTAATCTAATCCACCAGAATAGAATTTGTCCTTAAAATGTGAAACTGCTGAATGAGCTAGTAATACATACAGTACCCCTGTGAGGTAGTAAAATAACCTTATCCACATCTTACTGCAGAATCATATGGTTATTTAGATGGGTACAGTATCAGATTTCACAGCTTTTTTCCTTTTTGAGACAACTAAGAAAAATATAAATCAGAAACCAGACTACTTATTAGTAATAAAACTAGTGTTCTCTTTTGGAGTGGTTACAGAAAAGGTGTCTTCAGGCAGCAACCACCTACAGTAATTACTGAAGTGCTATCAATTTGGTAGGCTTGTGGAAGCAGGTTAGATTGCTAGAAGCAGTGGATTAATGCCAGAAAAATTGTTGGCTCATCCTGTCTTCTTGACATTCTCAAATATTACTGCACTTCTTCACTTTCATCTTTGTGAAATATGCAAGAAACTTATGTTTGTAATTTAATGTATGACAGAGTGATATTGACAGATGAAATGGACTAAAGTAGCTACTGATGTTCCATGAATGTGGAATTGTGAGCTGTATAAAAAAGAAATTGTGCCATAAGCTTCTGACATAAAGATTTAATATAATATACAGTATTTTGTGTGTTAGTGATCCTGGCTTCTTAAAGGCTACAGCAAGAAAAAAAAGAAAAACTGATATGATAGTGTATTAATAACTTGTCTGTGAGTTTTCAAAATATTCTCCTGTGAGTTCTCTCTGACAGAAATTTCATCTCAAAGTACTTCCTCTTTTGGTAAAAATCTATAAATGTGTTGTGCATGGATTTGATTAGATTCCTTTTTATTGTATAACAGTATCATATTGCACTTAAACTGACATTCTTTGCAGTCAGAAGTATTAAAAATGTGAAATTTATGGTGTCACTCATGTCATTGTAGATATTTTGTTCAAAAGAAAATAAACTTATCTTTTTTCAGAAACTGTGAAATAATTTTTATTACATTTTAGGTAATGAATATAAAGTCAAAAGAGAGACAGACAACACCATTGGAAAAAAGGATGAAACCCTCAGCAGTAGTTATGGTGTACCACCATTAAGTACTTCAGGAGTGAAAGTAAGAGAGAGAAGGAATAGAACATCTTCAGTTGTTATATGGGCTCTAGCTCTGAAAAAACCCTTGTTCTGAAAACTCAGGGAAAGTTATCTTGATAAATGCCTATTGAAATAAGTACAGCCACTCTAAAATAGTCCTGCTGAACATATTAATCAAAAAGGCAAAGAGTTTCACTTGCAGACAGATAGCCTTATAAAAATTGTATAGATCTCTGAGCCCCTCCTATGTACTCCTTGATAGAAAACTTTAAGATGTCATTTGAGAAGAGTCTAAGTTCTTCTAATCTGATCACAGCAGCGTTAATGCTCTCTGATAATGCTCTGATAAAGAGCATAGAGAATTTTCATCTCAGGAACAGCCACATCTTTAGGAGACAGCACAGCTGTTGGTCACTCCCTGCCCACGTGTGACAAAAGGCAACATGGGCTCCTGCCTCTCAATTTGCTTATCATGCCCATGGGACACAAAACAGCAACTCTGACACACTCACAAGTGAAGTGTTTCCATTATCACTCACAAGTAATGCAGTTCAGCAAACCTGCACCTTGGAGCTTTATAAAATGGAGATTTCTCAAAGAAACAGTCAAATGAAACAAGAGCACCAGAGAAGCCTTAGCAGAGTGAGCCTTCAGAGAGCCTCCAGGACTCTCAGATCTCTGCTATCTGTGACAGCTGTTGCTCCAGCAGGTCTATATGGTCCTGTCTTCCCTAAAGCAAAGCACAGCTGGTACCTCCATCCTTGTTCAGATATATTCACAAGCAACAGTGGCATGAAACTACTGTGGTAGCAAATGTTTGCATGATAAGGAATGCAGTTCCCGGAGCATGAAAACTGCAAATGCACCCAACCAGGTGTGCAACAGGCAGTTGAAAAAGAAAGTAAAGCCTGATAATGTGACCCAAGAATCACAGGAAAAAGAAGTAACAGATCTTAAAGGGATCAATATGTGATTTATGGTATAAACTACATGGCCCTTTAAACACAAATTTTTGGAAAAACATATCAAATATCCTTTTTTCATGACTGCATAAATAGCTACCTGATAATTTTTAAATACCTAGTTATTTTTTTTAAAAAATTAAATATTTAATTTCACATAGCTCGTAGAGTGGATTTTATTTTGTACTATCTATACACTGCCAGGATCTGAGAATGCACTTTTTTTTTTAATAAGACACAAACTTGTGAATTTAAAAACCAGGACAACAATCCTCAAAAATCACAGACCCAGAATTACAGGGCAATTTTCATTTTGGAAATAAGTCATACTTTGTCAAAATTTTAATAATACTTCCAAACATTTAATAAACAAGTATATATTTTATATATAATATTTTCTCATTAACAAAAAATGAAATATTTAAACATTTACTTCATAGACTTACAAAGTCCCAGAGTGGCTGAGGTTGTAAGGGGCCTCTGGAAGTCCTCTTGTGCAAACTCCCTGTTCAAGAAGGACCACTTACAGCCAGTTGCCTAGGGTCATGTTGAGATGGCTTTTTATATCTCCAAAGATGAAGAATCCACAGATTCCCTGGGTAACCTGTGCCAGCTCTGAGTCCCTCTCAGAGTAAGAAGTGTTTCCTGATATCCAAAGGGAACATCCTAAGCTTTGGTTTGTGCCCACTGCCTCCAATCTTGCCACTGAGCACCGTCTAAAAGAGCCCAACTCCACCTCCTTTACGTATTTCACACAAATTTTTACAGAAGTTGGTGAAATCCCCCAAAACACAGGAGTCCAGGTGTGGCTTTCCCAGTGCTGAGTGGAAGGGAGCAATCACCTCCCTGACCCTGCAGGCAGCACCGTCAATGTAGCCAAGCCCAGCATTAGCCCTCCTTGTTGCAAGGACACGTTTCGGTCTCACGTTCAGCCTGAGGCCCACAGGAGCCCAGGTCCTGCTCTGAATGCCCCCTCTTCCAGCTGCCCACCCCAGCATACACTGGTGCAGGGCTTTGCACTTTCTCTCACAAGGCTGAAAATACTTTTCTTGTAATATTAGTCCCTATTTAAGTAATCTGCATTTAAAACATCTACTGAGGTATTGAGTTCGGCCTCAAACCCACTTATGTTTTATGTGCTCTCTTAACAAGCCAAATAACACACTGACCTGCCTTGAAAACTTCTCAGTTTGGATGTGTTTAGTTATTCTCATCAGATATTTTATGTTCAGTAGGTTCAGAACACATTAAGCAGTTGTTTTTAAAGGCTGGTTTTCCAGCTGAATATGAGGAAGAAGACCTTCACGGTATGGGTGAGTGTGCACTGTAACATATTTTCCAGAGAGGTTGTGCAGTCTCCCTTATGGAGATATTCGAGGACTATCTGGACACAATCCTGTTCCCTGTGTTCTAGGATGATGCTGTTTAAGCAGAGAGACTGGAGCAGATGAGCCAGTGCAGTCCCTCACAACCTGACCCATTCTGTGATTCTGTATGAAGTTAAGAGTAAACCTCATGTAGAGATCAGAATAAGTCCACGCATTACTCGAATTAGGATTAACATATTTAAAGTAGGAGGTTACTGGACATTTTTACAAACTTCAATTACACTTAATTGCATTATATACGAACCAGGTGTCCCTCCCCATCCATTTCTTGGTTTATTGTAGCAAAAGCATCGTTGTTTCTCAGGACAGTATAAATTACAGCACGAGATGGCGCCCTCTCATACGGATTGAGGAATGCTTAGGGAACATACGCTTTGCTCAAGGAGAAAAGCCTTAGCATAAATGCATTCCTCCTGAAGACATTACACCCACTGACAGTCATTATCAAGAAAGAAATTAATAAAATATAATTACTTTTCATGCCACAAATCATAATTCATTTTGAAAGTGATGGAAACATTTTGAGGTGATGCTGTCTTAGAAACAAAATTAAGTGTTGAAGGTCATTGGAATAGATTCCTCATGGGAAGGATACCCTCAGAGTACAGGTAGAGCTGCAGGTACAGATGTGTCACTAATTAGATATGCAAAACAGCCATTCCAGTTATTAAAAACATATGTGTCATCATGCTGTCATAAGCTCAAAGAAGGAAGTATAACAAAGTTTCAGGGTGACTTAACTGAGGCTTTCCAGTAGCTGAAAGGAAGCTTCAAGAGACTTTTTACAAGGGCATGTAAACATTTTACCTAGGACAAGGGGGAGTGGATGCAAACTGATAGGTCTAGATGAGATATTAGGAATAAATTCTTCCCTGTAAGAGTGGTGAGACACTGGAACAGATTTCCCAAAGAAGCTGGGGATGCCCCACCCATGGAAGTGTTCAAGAGCAGGTTGGATGGAGCTCTGGGTAATCTGGTCTAGTGGAAATTGTCTCTGCCCATGGCAGAGGGGTTGGAACGAGATGATCTTTAAAGTCCCTTCCAACCTAAACCATTCTATGATTTTATTATATATATGTTTCACTGAGGAATAGATAACTTCATATTATCTCATGTCTAAGATGAGGTGAGGCCATAGGCTTCAGCAATATTAGCAGTGTAAATCTGTATCTCAGTTTGTCTTGTGATAGCTTGTTGTATCACCACCCTCTTGCTTTCCTAGCAGACTTCACCCCTTTACACATTCACTGAATATGGGAATAGCACTAAGAACATCCTGAATTTTGATCTGAAACGATACTGAGAATATTATTACAGATAGATACTACAGAACAGTTGCAGACTAGACTAGATACTTGTACCACTAACACCCATTTATTGTTTGTCCTTCATCTCTCAAGAGAGTACAGTTTAAGAGTTTCTTTCATGATTTAGGTGCTAATTAAATAGAACCATGATGACTATTATTAATTTTGAATTTAGAATTAGTTAATAAAATACCTCTCCAAAGTTAAAGAATTGTATGTTTAAGGTTCACAGAAGTATTTAAAAATCAGTGAGTATTGTTAAACTCTTTTTCCCCGTAGATATTGCAGGTTTTCCTCAATGATAATTCAACTGAATTACTTGACACTTTGGATTTAACTGCATTGATAATAAAAGAAGGTCAGTAAAAATAAGTCAAGAAGAACATATCTCACTTCACTAGGAAACTTTTGAATTGTATACAGCTGTGGTCAGACATTCTACAGAATAAATTTTATACCAACACATGGTTTAGAAAAAATAAATCCAAAAGCACTTTCAAAAATAATCTGTCCCCTTTCCAGTAGCCTCATATTTAATCAAGATTTATAAGTACCAAAAAAAACCAAACATGAATTTTGTTACTGAAAACATATGAGACCAAGTAAATTTCTGAAGGGTTCTGAAGCAGCATCAAAGCAGCTTCTAGATGAGGGAACAGAGGTGCAGTGGTTTAGTGTTCAGGCAAAGTCTTGATGACATAAGAAGGCCCCTTTCTGAGAGCTCCTTACGTACTGATTTCATCACTGAGTTAATCCCCTTATTTCTTAATGACACCTCAGAATGCTGCTTTCGTTTGAAAGGCAGTCCATTCCAACACCACCCTGTGACACAGGGCAAGTGTATTCAACTGGTTTGTTATCCCTGCTCATCTTCTATTTCTCCCCTGTGACTGGCATCAACATTTCACACAGCGGCTCCACCTGTAGAACAGTTACATTGTCTTTCAGACTATTCAACCTCTAATACTTTATTCTTACCTGCAGTACTCATGCTTGTGCTCCTCCTCCAGCACCCCCTGCAAGGGAAAGTATGGACACAGATTAACATGAAAACACCAAGCATTCTCTTGGCATAAGAGTTACTACAAAATGCTTAGATCCCTTCCTCACTTCTTTTCTTCCTTTCCTACCTAATCCTGGGAAAAGTTCAAGCTCATTTTTAAGTATTAGCAGGTCCAAGTTGTCTTAAGTCTTCCATAAACATCTTTTTCACTATACATTTTTAAAGTGTCAAACCTGTGTCTAAATCGTATCATAATTTATATTTTTTTTAATTCTTTCTTTGTTTTCACCTGGATGCCACAGTTCATTTGGGATGTCCTGTAAACACACAGAAAAACGTTTACACTCTCTTTTCTCGTCTACCCTCAACTCTCCTAAGCCTGTACTAGCTCTCATCCAACCATATACCACTCTCTAATACTTATGAGATGTCTAGAGGGCAATTTCAGGGCACAGCCAGCATTAGCTCATCCATGAATTTTGTAAGGTTACTTAATGTCGTGTGTTGGTTGCTAACCAAAGGCCAGTGCACTTGTGGAAAACCATTCACTTATTTTTCTCTTCTATAGTTGAGCAGAGGAGAGGAAAGAACAGTTAAAAACTCCTGGGGTGAGATAAGGATTAGAAGAAAATACTTTGAGGGCAAAACAGGCTCAAAACTTTAATAAAGTATAAAGAAACATTTATTAACAGTTAAAAGAGAATAATGAGAATTAATGTAAACCTTTGGAACACTTTCCTTCCCCCCCCCTCCCNCCCGCCACTCCTTCTTATGGACAGTGCAAGGAGACAAAACATGGGGTTCTTAATTAGTGTGTCACTTTTTCCTGGTTTATTTAGGGAGAGGAGTCTCTTTTGTTATGCCATGGGGTCCTTTCCCATGAAAGAGTTCTTTTTGAACTTTTCCAATGTGGTTTTTCTCTTCACAAGAACAGTCCCGCTTAACCTGATGCAACGTGAGACCCTCCCACGAGCAAAGCTGTCTTCCCACAAATGCTTTTCTTGCGAGCCATGAGTTCATGAGGTATAGTCTTTTAAGGATGAGCTGTTCTACTATAAAAGCAAGGATCCTCTTCTTCTTTGTTTGAAAGCAAGGGTTCTCTCCCTCTCTGTTCAAGCCTCTCATGAGATCACAGCTTCTCAGCACCCACACACACGCTCCAGAGCGAGAACCCTTTCTTCTCACAGGCTGCAGGTGAATTCTGCATCCCCCCATGCACTTCATGAACTGCAGGGAAATAGTTTGTTGTAATATAGTCCTCGCCACAGCTTGCAGAAGAATCT
Source organism: Notiomystis cincta (assembly GCA_013398075.1). NCBI lineage: Eukaryota > Metazoa > Chordata > Aves > Passeriformes > Notiomystidae > Notiomystis > Notiomystis cincta. The sequence goes on from VZRX01006852.1 coordinate 65,852, forward strand.
CAGCTCTGACGCTTGGAGCATCTTCCCCTACCCATCCCTACTTTGCACCGACCTTGGTGTCACCATGTTGTTCTCTTCACATGTCTTCACCCTTTTCTTTTCTCTCACTCCGGAGAGAGTTGGTGTTCGTAAGTTTGTTTGTTCTGAAGTTCTATCAGTTGGAAAGTTTTTATAGAGTTCTGTAGCATTGAAAAGTTGATTCTGTCCAGGCTCTCATCAGGGAATTTTGCTCGCTAACTTCTCGCTGCTGGTCTCGTGGTCCTGCCGGCACCACGCCGGGCCGTGCCGGTCGCTGGCTCCACTCAGCGCCTTTCCCCATGAGGGGCGTTGAAAAAGAGAAGAAACTGCTGCCTCTACTTTTGTCCTTCTGCCCTCAGCATGCCTGGCTAAAGGTGGCTAAGCTTATAAAGTTCATTGTGAGCCATGCTGAGATGGCAGCAACTGCATCACGCCCTGGCCACATGGTCTTGACCACGGGGCTGCTCACAGAGCCGAGATGGCCCTGGCTGCACGGCCCCAGCAGCCGGGCCCCTCACCCCTCCTTCAGAGGCAAGGGAGAAAGAGAGCTTCCTACTGTTTTCCCTTCCTTAAATACGTTATCAGAGAGGCATTACAAGCTTTCCTAATTGCCTAAGCAGCATGCCTATTCTCAGAGCCAGCCAAGGATTGGTTTTGCCAGGCAAGGAGAAGCTTTCAGTAGCTCTCCACAGATCAATCACTTCCGTGGCTGGCTTCTTCCTTCCTCACCAAAAATCAGCTCATATAAAACCACCATTCTTAACTTTTCTTAAATTAAAGCAGAATATTTTATTTGTAACCACCAGAGTGACATAACCTGCGTGCATCTTGGGGCATGTGCAAAAACATCCAAAACAAAACATTTTTTTCACAGTATCTAACCAGACTACCAGACCACTCTGAGCTGTCTACCTGGGAGAGAAACCTTGTAATATCACCTCTGTGGGAATGTTACAAATTATGCATGCTTATCTATCTTACCTGATGTAAATCTCCATTGAAAGGTATAATTCAAATTGCATAGTCAATAGTTTAAATCAGTTCATTGTGTGGTTGCAATTTTTTTAGCTTAATATCCTTGATAGAATTTTAGTGGCTGGAATTTCTATGAATCTATTTTGAACTAGAATTTGCTGTCAAGCCTGTTTGGGTAGCTATTAATGGCCTTGTTTTGTGGTTCTGAACTCAATAGAAAAATGTCTGAGAAACTAGATCAGGATGATCTACCTGCTTAAAAAAAGGTAGTGGTTACGTATCACATTGTAGCTGGAATTTTAATTACTGTTTTTTCAAAGGAAATTGAATCATCATCTTTGACATAATCTTTCTGAAAAGCTTCAGTTAACTTCAGACCTTAAACAGATGTTCCGAACTCAGGGATTTAGGCAAACTGTGAGTCCTTTCCAATATTTAATTGTTGTGTGCCTGCAAGTTAATGAGCTATTTATTCTCTTCATAAAAATAAAGTGCAGCAAAATCTAAATTGAACTCAAACATCTGAACTAAACTTGAACATCTGTAAAATATGCTTGCCATCTTTCGTCTCTTAATTCTACTGCCATCAAATCTAGCTCTGCCTTAAGCGAAAATATTTCTACAGACCTCAAGAGTGGCTGGTTTCAATTATACTATAATATTTTAAATAGTAAAATAAACATGGAAAATATTGTCAGAGATGGTAACAGAGTAATCACACAACATCCAGAAACACTACCCAAAAAAATTCTTTTCATTGTACAACTTTTTGACACTTCTTTTATCCTCCAATCCATTTTTTGTTGTTTGTTTTGTTTGTTGTTTATTTTTTTTTAATTCTAGGAATAAAAATCTCTGGAAAAACTCTAAATATTTTTGTTTGTGCTGTTTATATCTAGACAGTAAATAGTCAGCAGAGGTCAGAACAAGGAAAGAAACATTTAAATCACCTAGCCCTAGACAACATATTTGAGTTGAGATTTAGAAAAAGATCACTTTTTTCTTTTTATTACAAGTTTTAGAGAATATTCATAACTATCCCAAATGAGTCATGCTTTTCCCACTTGAAAACCTCAATTGAAATTTTCTCTATCAACATTTTAAATCCATTAAACAACAACAACTCTTCCCTTTCCCTGGACAGTAATATTATTAAAATAAAGTAAATCCTTTGTGGAAGGAAGTGGACTTCTTCAGAATCTGTATATACCCTCCAAAGAGATATACCATTGAACAGAGATATGTTTGACACTGCTCTAAGTCCAAACATATAAACTGTCTCCTTGGAGATTCTGTGCTGATAAGAACTTAGCTTTGATCATCACAAAGAGGGGAGAAATTTGCAGAGGTGACTAAAGGGATTTTATCCATATTTTACCTGCAGAGGGATCACACTTGGATACTGTAGAGAAATAGATCTGTCTAAATAATGGTTTTCCTAAATCTTTCTAAAACAAAATTTGAAAAATAAATTGCCCTGATGATTGTTTAGTTTTTATCAAATTTAAATTCACCTTCATGTAAAATCAACCATTTTATTAGAAGCATAAGTAAGTGATAAATAAAATACATTGAGTAGAATTCAAAATTACAACATAAATTTTAGATTTTTTTATAGTGGGATGACCCTGTCTGAATACCAGACGGCCACTAAAGCCACTCTGGCACTCTTCTCCTCAGGTGGACAGGGGAGAGAAAATATAAGGAAAGGTTCATGGTTCTAGATAAGGACAGAGAAAGATCACTCAGCACTTACTGTAACAGTCAAAGCTCAGATTTAATTTGGAGAAATAAACTGAACTTCTTACCAATCAAATCAAAGTAGAATAGTGAGAAACAAGCCCAAATCTTAAAAACATCTCCCCACTACTCTGCCCTTCTTCCCAGGCTCAACTTCACTCTGATTTTGTCTACCTCCTCCCCCTCAGTGGTACAGGAGGATGGAAAATGGGGGCTGCAATCGATGCATCACACATTGTCTCTGCCACTCCTTTTTCCTCTGGAGGAAGATTCCTCAAACTCTTCATCATCTCCCACTGGGGGTCCCTCCCATGGGAGAGANGGGGGACCCTCCCATGGGAGAGAGTTCTCCATCAGCTTCTCCAATATGAGTCCACCCCACATGCTGAGGGTATGAAAAATATGAAATATCCAATAACTAAATATTTTGGTTAAGAATAAAAGGTCTAATACCAATTATGTGATGCAAATTCATATGTTCAGTGTACCTAAAATGTGCATTGTAAATGAAGATAAAATCATAGGGATTTCTGTGTTAACACAGAATCAGGTAAATATGCGTGGACAGGCATTTGTTATCCTGTTTTTAAAAAACTTTACAACTTCTCAGCAGCTCTTTATTGTTACTCTTCAAAGGTTTTTTCTGAATATCTTATATAACTCCTTCTTTTTTCAATTTAGGCTATTATTTCTCATTTTATCTACAACAAACAGGGAAAACATTACTCCTTTCCTCTTTGTTAATGGCTTATTTATTGCATTCCTTCTCCACACCATATTCCTTTATTTTTCTCTTTTGTTTTTCAAGAAGAAAAATCACTTGTTCTTTTCTCATAGATCACGGTTTCCAGAGTTGAAATCCCTGTTGCTTCTCTTCTCTATGTGCTTTTCAGCCAATCCTCTGCCTGTTTTGGAGAGGAAAAAACAGAACTGTACAAAGTTCTGTTCTCTACAAAATAATGAAAGCTTTGTGAGTGAGATGCAGAGGAGGGGGATTACTTTGAGTGTTTTGGATATAAAGCTCTGTTTATACGTTCTCTTTTTCACATCTACACGTCTCTGCTGATTCACACTAATCCATAGATTTCTTTTGTGCACAAATACTAGCAAGCCTCCTACTTCACTTATTTAAGCAAAATATTTTTCTCACTTCTTGTGAACCTTCCTTTTAAAATTCCTTCCTCTTCAAAAGAGCTTCAAAAGACTTCCAAGATTTTAAGACTATCTGTGTCGGTAGAGCTGTGCCCATCACTCAAAAATAACAAAGTTTTTCTGTCACAGCCAAGATATGTATTATTTACATGCTGTAATAAGAGTGCTTCTAAGGAAGAAAGCATGAAAATTTGGGTAAATATTCATCTAATGATATTTCTTGCTTTCAGAAAACAAAAAACATGTTTTCCATCCTTCCGTTTTCATACATATATGCTCACAGGCATAAAGAGGAGGAGTTTCTGTTATTGAATGAAAAATTGTTGTGATAAGCGTTAGAAGAACATCTTAGGTGTAATTCCTCGAAGTGTTTCAGTTGCACGATAGTATTTTTTAGAGAGAGCAAAGAAAAANTAAATCTTTCTAAAACAAAATTTGAAAAATAAATTGCCCTGATGATTGTTTAGTTTTTATCAAATTTAAATTCACCTTCATGTAAAATCAACCATTTTATTAGAAGCATAAGTAAGTGATAAATAAAATACATTGAGTAGAATTCAAAATTACAACATAAATTTTAGATTTTTTTATAGTGGGATGACCCTGTCTGAATACCAGACGGCCACTAAAGCCACTCTGGCACTCTTCTCCTCAGGTGGACAGGGGAGAGAAAATATAAGGAAAGGTTCATGGTTCTAGATAAGGACAGAGAAAGATCACTCAGCACTTACTGTAACAGTCAAAGCTCAGATTTAATTTGGAGAAATAAACTGAACTTCTTACCAATCAAATCAAAGTAGAATAGTGAGAAACAAGCCCAAATCTTAAAAACATCTCCCCACTACTCTGCCCTTCTTCCCAGGCTCAACTTCACTCTGATTTTGTCTACCTCCTCCCCCTCAGTGGTACAGGAGGATGGAAAATGGGGGCTGCAATCGATGCATCACACATTGTCTCTGCCACTCCTTTTTCCTCTGGAGGAAGATTCCTCAAACTCTTCATCATCTCCCACTGGGGGTCCCTCCCATGGGAGAGAGTTCTCCATCAGCTTCTCCAATATGAGTCCACCCCACATGCTGAGGGTATGAAAAATATGAAATATCCAATAACTAAATATTTTGGTTAAGAATAAAAGGTCTAATACCAATTATGTGATGCAAATTCATATGTTCAGTGTACCTAAAATGTGCATTGTAAATGAAGATAAAATCATAGGGATTTCTGTGTTAACACAGAATCAGGTAAATATGCGTGGACAGGCATTTGTTATCCTGTTTTTAAAAAACTTTACAACTTCTCAGCAGCTCTTTATTGTTACTCTTCAAAGGTTTTTTCTGAATATCTTATATAACTCCTTCTTTTTTCAATTTAGGCTATTATTTCTCATTTTATCTACAACAAACAGGGAAAACATTACTCCTTTCCTCTTTGTTAATGGCTTATTTATTGCATTCCTTCTCCACACCATATTCCTTTATTTTTCTCTTTTGTTTTTCAAGAAGAAAAATCACTTGTTCTTTTCTCATAGATCACGGTTTCCAGAGTTGAAATCCCTGTTGCTTCTCTTCTCTATGTGCTTTTCAGCCAATCCTCTGCCTGTTTTGGAGAGGAAAAAACAGAACTGTACAAAGTTCTGTTCTCTACAAAATAATGAAAGCTTTGTGAGTGAGATGCAGAGGAGGGGGATTACTTTGAGTGTTTTGGATATAAAGCTCTGTTTATACGTTCTCTTTTTCACATCTACACGTCTCTGCTGATTCACACTAATCCATAGATTTCTTTTGTGCACAAATACTAGCAAGCCTCCTACTTCACTTATTTAAGCAAAATATTTTTCTCACTTCTTGTGAACCTTCCTTTTAAAATTCCTTCCTCTTCAAAAGAGCTTCAAAAGACTTCCAAGATTTTAAGACTATCTGTGTCGGTAGAGCTGTGCCCATCACTCAAAAATAACAAAGTTTTTCTGTCACAGCCAAGATATGTATTATTTACATGCTGTAATAAGAGTGCTTCTAAGGAAGAAAGCATGAAAATTTGGGTAAATATTCATCTAATGATATTTCTTGCTTTCAGAAAACAAAAAACATGTTTTCCATCCTTCCGTTTTCATACATATATGCTCACAGGCATAAAGAGGAGGAGTTTCTGTTATTGAATGAAAAATTGTTGTGATAAGCGTTAGAAGAACATCTTAGGTGTAATTCCTCGAAGTGTTTCAGTTGCACGATAGTATTTTTTAGAGAGAGCAAAGAAAAATCTGAAATTACTGATTAAAGCACTGATATATTTAGGCTGTAGCAGTGTCATTTACTGAAAGACATCTGGATCTGGTGAGAAGAAAAGCCTTTGCAGAAGGTGAATTCAGAAATCTCTAGTACCTCTATGGAAAACTACTTTTAAAGTTGTTTTTCACTCCTAGAGAATATGTAGCTCCTTTTTTTTTGAGTTTTTATATAATTGCAGTGATCTAAATTCCAATAAAATGCAGCAAAACAAATTTAATATTCTTACATTTGGGTTTCCAGTATTTCCAAGAATACACCCACACCTCTATTCCCTCCTTCCCGTTGCTAAGGATAATGTGTTCAATACTTATTTTTAATTTTTCTCTGAACCTGCCAAACTGTTCTGCATGTCAGAAATTATTAAATGGGACTGCCAGTTATTTCAGAGACCACATGGGGGAAAAAAGACCTAGATACCCTTCCAAAATCCAGAAATGTCAGCAAATCCAAATGCTTCCCTTGATGTAGTTTCAAACATCTGAAAAAACATTAGTAACTCAGTGCTAAGGATTTGTGCTAAATCATTAAAGAAACAAGAAGATAATAGACCTGACTCTTAGTCCATTTTGTCTCATAGTGTTATTATTTGTGCAAAACATGTACAGAAGAAGACACTAATTTTAAAATTGAGAGGGAAGGCAGCGAAGTATTTCCTCTACCAAAAGTAAGCTCTTTGATGTAAACTGGTGGCTGATTTTATATCAGGCGTCTCAGATCCACTGTGGAATATTTCTCCTCTTAAGCACTTCCTAAAGAAAGGACATTAACCATTAATTGGTGTTGGTGAACTGTCCTTTTGCTTACCTCTTCCATATCAGTTGCATTTCTGATTTCTACACGAGAAAGGGAACATGGGGTTATATGGTCTCTGGGAAATAGTGTAAGTAGCAAGGAGTAAAAAGACACTGAGAATTTCAATATTTCAAGAAGAGGGGATTTTTTCTCACCTTAATTTATTTTTCTAATAAGGTTCTTGTGTTTCATACTTAATGGCAGTCATGGTTTACCAATATATTAAAGTGACAGAATGCTATTTCAGAAGGGCTATACTGTAATGCAGAGGGGTGGGTTCTGTGGAAACAGGAATACAGTCAGAATTCATTACATAGCATGGTAGGAAGAATTCCCATCCCTTTTTTTTTGCTTGGTTTATTTGTTTGCTTTCCCTAGGATCCTGGCATTATTGTTTTTACTTACAGCTTATCCAAGAGGTTCTGCAGTCTTGACTTTGCTCTTTTCCATTCTTGCAATGGAGTAAATTACTACAAAAATACAAGGTAACAGAGAGGAAGGGCTGGTTGTGACCACAGTTAATTCTGATAAAAAAATCTTTTGCTGAAGAGCCATGAGGATGTTGGTCTATGAAGACTTCTCTGAGGACAGGAAATCAAATAACTATCTGAAAATTGATTGTAATTTTACCATGATTTCCTTTGCTTTTTTGGGGGGGTTTTTTGTTTTCCTTTTTTTAAGCCATAAATAAAAGGAGACAATGAAAAGAGAGAAAGGGATAACTGGATAAATTTCCATAGAAGTATGAAGCTTCAATTGAACATGTTACATTGAACATGGAAATTCCCTGGGTGGTTCTGGTCTCCTGTGACAACATGAAATCATAGGCATATATATTCCTGGTCGCAAAAACTCTTTCCAAGAAGCAGATGCAATTGATTAAGTTACGTTTAATAGCTGATGCTTGGTCAACCCTTTGACTATTTAGAAGCACATGGTACAATGGCAGATCAACACTAGCAGTCCACATGATCCATCACAGCAAGTTCTGTAACTCTCCAACAGCGTGACGTAAAATTTGGGTTCACAGCTTCCAAACACAGCTGTTTGGAAATATGTAAAACAGTTTCCATAAACTTCTCAATGACCTTGTATGCTAGGGCAGAAAGGAGGAGCCAGCTTTCATCTAATAGTATAAACCAGAAAGTCTTCAAATTATTCAGTAAACCAGAATCTGGTCAGCTTGAAAAGCACAGAAAAAAAGGACTTTGGGGTGAGTACAGAATAGCACTAAAGTATCATGCATTGCAGGTGAGAAAAAGGCAAAAGGAATCATAGGAAGCACAGTCAGATACACTTTTATTAGTAAAAGATCTCATTCAGCAGTCCTGGAACTGTTCTGAATGAATATGTTCAAACACCTAAGGCAGATCCAGAGGACTACTTAGATTACAAAAAGAATATGAAATTTGTCTTTCTCATGAGATGTCTTGAAGAGCTTAATTTTTTTTATTCTGGTAGTAGAAGCAGCAAGCATATATGACTGATTTCCAGAAAGCAAGCATGTCCTTGTAATCCTGATGAGGGATAAACACCAAGAACAAAAAAAAGAACTCTTTTATGCTAAGAATGTCAGGGAGGAAACAAAAAGAGATCATTAGTATTTTAGACTTTCTTCTAAGGGATGAAAGAGTCCTAACCAATGGAGCTTCCAGTATTTGACTTCTAGTGAAAGCAGTAGGAGTAAAAGCCTTCAAATAGAGAACTTTGGAGGAACATAATGTGCTTTCCTACAACAGAATGGGATTTCTCTCAATGACATATTTCCTTCTAGTCCACTGTTTCCATTACTGTGTGAATACTTGTGCACATATGTACACATATATGCATATGCAGACAAAATTTGCAGTACATAGAAACTACATGTTACTGTATCATGCATTTTACCCATGGCAGTGTGTTTTTACCCACGGCAGTATTTGATCTGACTGCATGCATGTGAAGAGTAAATAGAGATATGTGAAAGGTTGGCTAGGAATTAAATGTCATAACCTTTTGCCACTGCGAAGCAAAATATGTACTTTGGGTGTATTGCCCTGAGTCAGTGTTTTTATTGACATTAAATTGTTATACAATATTTTTATTTTAGATAAACACAACGACAAAGCAAGAACAAATATATTTTTCCAGGAACTAGTTAGGATCTACTGTACCTTAGTATACCCTGAAAAACAGTGTATAATTTAGGAGTGACTCATTAGGGCACCAGGTTTGGAGGATTGTTCAATTCCTGCTCTATCACGGACTTACAATTAGTCAGAAGAAAGCCAAGTGGGGCCTATTTTTACTATTGTTAGTTCAGCCACAGTGTTGATGGAATTACTGAAATTGTGCTAACTTATGCACTGAGTGCAGCGCAGTCTTCAAGACGGTGTGATAAAAATGAAGGCAGTCCAGCAACCCACTGACAGTGACAGAGGTGATCTCATCCCTTCCATCCTCCTCCCTGATCCCAGACACACAGCCCTGCCCTCTGCCTCACACCAGCTCTGTGGTTGCCCTTCAGAAACCTAATTCACTCACTATTTCTCTTTTATCAATAAAAACAGGGAAGTCAATTCTAGCTGCTCCAAGTCAGGACCGTGGGAGACAAGGCTATGCTTTTTAGTATGAAATGTTCTTCAGTTGGTTGAGTCATCTGAAACTACGTTCACGATCTTCAAAAGGGATGAAAATCTCTTTCTCAAGAGAAATAACACCATTTTCACAAATGTCTTTTAGGCAATCATTCCACCAAAACATTGAGGAACAGGAAGGAGACATAAATTTTCAAGGATTATAGCAAAAAATACACTCATTTATACTTAGTATTAATCTTTAGCTCTAAATTACTTCTGGATGGATAAAAATTGTGAGTATATTGTATGTATACAAATAAAGAATAACCCATTTACCCATTTAATTTTTCAAAACTCATCATTAACATTTATAGCCAAAAATACCTGTGGCATTGGTGATTAGAATATTACCCAGAATAGCGACCCAAATGAACTACCTAAAGAAGCAACATTATTTGTTCCATAGTATTGAAGGGTTTCTTGGATATTTCTAAAGGACCAAAAGAAATTGTAGTATTTCTTGAATCAGCTGGCAAAGGCCCTACCCAAGGCCCTTCTCAGGCTAGCAATCTGTTAGGCTCAGTTTCTGAAGTCCTAAGCAGTCCTTAAATTGAGCTGGATTAGTTTGAACTGGTCCATTTTGACTGAAATGATTCCAGGAACATTGACTGGTCCATTTTGACTGAAATGGTCCCAGGAACAAAGGCATGAACAGTTCAGCTGACGAGCTGGTGGGTCAGTGGTCTCCTACAAGACTTCATGATACAGTTCCAGGTTTGAACAATTCCAGCCAGCTGACTTCTTTGGTGATGTGGACTATGCCCTCATTGCCTCCTGGGACACAGGGATAAGCCCCACAGCCTGCTATCCCCAGCACACCCAGCTAGTTAAACCTGAGCTGCTCAATCACTGCTACTGCAAGGCAGAATCTGGAAATGATCACTAAAAAATGCTGAAGTTTTTCTACATTAAATTCCACAACTTTTTAATGGTATCTAATTTGTTTACAGATACAGGGTCTTTTCTACAATACTGATCACCATGTTATCTGACAGCTCCATTTGTATTTTTACATTACCTCTTTGGGTGGAAAATGTTTTTTTTTCTATACATTAACACAGAAATTATGGACATGTACCATGAGAAATTATTTTTAAAATTTAAAATTAAAAAAGCCAATTTAACAAATTACTTAATACTAAGCCAATAGCAGCATCAGGTCCCATCCTTAAGTTCTTTAGTGATGCAAAAGAAACATTTAATGTTTTACTTTACTGCTTTCATCCATCTTTTTTATGCTCAGCGGTATTAGCAAAAGCACTGCAGCATGCTCTCAGTCACTCCCAACAGAAAACCCAGGAACAACCTAGGCAGTTTCTTCCTAAAGAATCAGCATCCACTTATCATGCATTTGAATAATATTGTTTTTCAATAAAACATGGCAAGGTTGCACTGATTTATTTTTCTATCTAACTGGTAGAACAAATCCTACAACACACTATGCATATATAGCTCTGCATGACTTTATGCAAAGGCAATTCCAAAGATTTCTTTCTTCTGTTTTCCTTTATAGTACCTTTGTATTTCTTGCATTTGTAAGAGTTCTTTGCCAAAGAAATAAATTTCTTTTTCTGAAATGCTAAAATAACTAGTTATCATCAGAGCCATGGATTACAGATTAAGCTATAGGTTTGTGCCTCAGCAAAAAACAGATTGCAATCAAATTTTTATGAGTATCATACCTTTCCATTTCCCTTAAATCTCTTTCAATTCCTTAGTTATTTTTGTTGAAAGGTTTCCCATTGTGAAGGGAATTGCATTAAAAGCAGAAGTGTTGCAGTTGTACTGAGGAAATATTATTGTGCTTTGTTATGAGTCAGACTGGATGGAGTCAAAACATATGACTTGGTCTTAAACACTGGCTGAAAAATAATCAAAATCACAGACATACATCTGCTTTTATAGAGTGTATAACATCTGGGCTGAAATTCTTCCACCATCCAATTGAAAGTGATAAATATTCTCTTTCCTTTTCTTTGTTGGATCTACTATAAATACAAATATATGATTTTTTTAAAACTTAGAAATTTTATAGAAAAATCTGCAACTTCTGAAAGCTTTATCTTACACTCCACAAAGTCCAAAAGTCCAGTTAGAGACACAAACTTCTCTGTCACTTCAATTAAAGCCATTGACATGTGCCCTTCTCTTCTGGTATCTTTAGTTGCACCCTTCACTTGATGCAGCTTCCTCAAACTGCAACACTCAAATGTGAATTTGTCGAATGAATACCATCCCTTTTCATATCTGCATGACAGGAGATGTTCTGGAGTGGTTTTTGATGAAAAGAGACTCATGAAATTCACTTAACACAAAAGGGCTGAATGAAAGTACCTGTGCAGTTTTAGAAAGCCGTAGATTTTTATAGCACAGAACTTTCAACCTTGGTTTCGCACAATCGTGGCAATTGCTCTTCAGAATAAATAGTATTAGAAAAGGGATTGCTGTGAAACATGAGAAAAATTGGACACCAAACTTGTGGCTAAATGCCCTGTGAATGTGGATGTTTTTGAAGCCTTTAAAAAGCTATTCTTGTTGAGTAATTCAGAATTTTTCCTTGAAAATGGAGAAAGATTTAATTTGGTTTTGTTTCCCTTTTTTGTTTTGTTTACTTCTAATTTTTCCCTGAAAAAGTCTGAATGAGTTGCCTTGAAGAGCATTTTTTAAGAGAATATGTAGTCAGGGAAGTCAGTGTAAAACAATTTGACTTCATTTCCTCAGAGGAGGCGGGGGGGGGAATGGTTGTGGTGTGTTTAAGAATAATAAAATGCAAATCAGAATGAGGTCAGTTATCATTGATGGTTTTCTTCTGTTTTATCATTATCTCACCAGTTTCATCCACTCATTTGAATGTCAGCTTATTATGAGAATGTTGACAAACTACTGTCTCTCCCTTGATCCTGTTAACTCAAAAATACATAACAGGCAGGTTTTGGTGCCACTGCAGAACCTTCCTCCTCATGAATAGCTCATGTCACACAGTCTAGGAAAAAGAGGATGTAGAATTCTTTCACCCTGAAAATTCGCGTGGTGGAGGAGGAAGATGGTGTACAATCTATCCTGCAAAACAGACTTGTTTGTTGTGGTCTCCTGCTCAGTTAAAATAAACACCTTTTAAGCCTAAAGTGATCTCCTAAATTTAGAACTCTCAGTTGTGTACATATTCTTGTGGACATTATGAAAACAAGAAGTTCATTGTTACATGTTAAATTTATACTCAGTAAACCTGCCAAGAGTGTTTCCAGTTGACTTAGAAAAATGTCAAGCTATTGCTTTGGAAAAGAGGATATTAAAATGCTTGTTGATAATTTTGTTTCCCCTGAAAGAAACACTGAGGAGAGAAGCCTTCCCTAAACTGTCACAAAATGATAGTGACCATGTGTTTCAATTCACAGCTCATTCTAGCTAAAACATACATGAGATTGATGAATTACTGATAGGCATAACTAACTGTGTCTTGCTTAAAGAAAGGTATGTAGGACAAGAAAACCTTTGAGAAAAATACAGTATCACATCAATTTACAGAGCTCTGATCTTGAATGTACTCATCACTTTGCTGCAAAAGGCCAGTGTCACCAGTGTACCGGTATTACAGCAAAATTGTGTCTCTGACAACCACTGTTGGACATTTCATCCACAAGTTTCTCATTTGTTTTCCACTGGGCCCAGTAGGTAGGTGATTTAGGTGGAAACAGGTAAGAGCATGTGTTAAGACTAAGAGTCAGCTGATTATTTTGAACTGTATTGTTTACATACACCTATGTACATGTATGTTTATATATGTGTGCTTATATCATGTATGTAAACAGTACCTTGAAATCTTTGTTATTCCTACAAGCCTGCAGAAGACAGTAATTATTTAGCAAGAAGCCAAGAATTTTACTCTGTATTTTTAGGAGACTGGAAACATATGCGGTGCTATGGGCAAGTTACCGCTATAGGACTGACATACAAAAGGTTCAATTGAAAGAAGAATTTCTGTAAGACTCTCTGCCCTAACTGCAAAAGCACCTTTCTACATCATCTGTCCATTCCTGTATCCCCTGCCTCCTTGTAGCCATAACTAGCTTAGTGAGACAATGTTTTCCTACATTGTTTTGTTTTCAGTCTTCTGTAACAAAAACAAAGAGAGAGAAGTCATGCATTGTATTAAACAGCTATTGCAAAATGAATCATTATCTGACACACATCAGAAAAAGAATATGAAATTAATTATGGCATGCTCTAGCTACAGCATTTGGAATCTTGCCATTTGCCAAATTTCTTTTCCGTTAACTTTCTTGAAAACAAGTAAAAGTCCACTAGTTTTCTTTAGCAACTTGTTACTTTCAGTTTTCCTATCGATCTTAGCTGTTGTTTTTCCATATAGCATCATCAGTATTTGTTCTTTAGGATCCACAAACTTCCTACCACAGCATGAATGTACTCTCAAGCAAACAAACACACACAAAAAAAGGGAAGAGAACACTGAAACAAACAAAAATAAGTAACTTCTTGCTGAAAAGAAAAATACTTAAAAAATCCAACTCTATAGAGTTCTGTAAGCAAAAACTTCAGAGGTCTGCAGAAGACTTCAAAGGTCTTGACAGGCTCTCTCAAACGGATGGGGGAGTGAGAAGGGCCTCAAATTCCAAAATTCAGGCTCTGTGCCACAAAACATTTAACTGCTGCTTAATTTGAAGCAGACAAGTAGTCCAAATGACTGTAAGCTCTGTGTGCCTGCGTCTGCCTGTTTACTTACTTACCTGCCTGCAGCTAGCAAAATCTTTTCCAAGCATGGAAGCCATTCTCATGGAGATGTGTTCAATAGGAAACTAGGTGTGTTGTCACCTAAGGTTACAAATGCCTGAAAAATTCCTAATGAAGTCAGGCAGTTTGTGGCTTTCATACATTAGCAATTCACCACAGCAGATTGTGGTGTAGCAAAGGTCCAGCTTAATCTCTAAATTCATGTTGAAATTCTGAACAGATTTATCTTCATAAGGACTTTACCTCATACTAATAATCTTAGTTATCATGTGCTAGCTAAACTGAGTAATGAACACCTTGATTTTTTGGAGAAAACAAGATGTGTGAGAAATAATCTGTTGACTTGAGATCTAAATTGCGACTCATCTGAAAACAAAGAAGTCTAATGATTACATTGAGAATAGTCTAGTGATCTTTATCATCTTAGTGTTACAAAAGAAGGGAGTTTCTTGAACTCTTAGGATGCAAATAACTCAAAAGGTCCACGGGGAGGAGGGGAGTTGACTATGTGCTGGGACAGATATTGGTCCCTTGTTAAGGGCCTTCTTGGCAAAATTTGCTAATTAGACTGAATCATGCAGAAGGTTTTAAACAAAATAATTTTTTTCTTGGCAAGCAATCATAAGGTTTACATTCTTTTTAAAATACAAGCCAGGGTTCTGGTGATTTGCCTGATTTTCCAAATGAAACATACACATGTAATGTTCCTAGATTCCTGTTTGTTATGCTTTGGGGGGTTTTAGTGGAGATAATTACCTACTTTATTGCTTTAGAAAATTGTAATTTGAGAGGAGTTGTTTTTTATTGTTGTTTTGCTTTGCCTGATTTTTATATCCAGTTGCAGACCTATGCTGAATTAAAAACTTAGTAGAGGTAAGATTCTTCAGTTTTGCTTTTAGGTAAAATAGATTAGATTAGCAGAATGCCTTTGGGTCTTTCTTTTTGTTTTATATTTATTTACCTGGTAGAAAAGCTGAGGCTCCTTGTCACTGCATGCATTTTGCTTGTAGTAATTACCCTGAGGTAAAGGCTTACTTAATAATCAAAGACAGAGTGAGGTTTTAATAATTGTGGGGTTTGGAGTGGTGGTTGCATGCAGTTGGTTAAGAGTGTGAAGCCTGATGCCTGCTTGGTAGTACTCTGAAATTATTACTGTTTATTAAATATTAAGAAATTCACTTTTCTTTTCCAAGAGAATCTACATGGAACCAAGCTTATTCCTGCCTCACTTTCAGAGAAAATTTTTCTTAACTAATGTCTCCAGGTACATTCTGAGTAAAAGTTTAAAGCAACTCTGAACTTTATCCTGTAGTACCACACCTTTACCATGGCTCCTGAACAGAGCAAGCAAAGTCAGTATAAACATGGAAGAAACAACTGCACATAAAAACTCATTTACAATAATTATTAAACTGAGTTAATATAAATTTAATTAACTTAGTTAAATGGCAAACTCATCCAGTAATTTCCAGTAAATACATATATGTTTTTATTCATACTCCTCATTAATCACATGAATATCTTTCTTTGACAGTTTTATTCTTTGAATGTATTTATTGGAGAGGCTGACAACCTGCTTGTATGTAACAGAGGACCAAATCTGGACAAATTTGTTTAGAATACCAGTGTAAATGAATCATTTTCAATGAAGTGACTACTGAAATTCAGTAATGCAGAGACTGATTTAATTTACAAGAACAAATAGAAATGAGTAATAAATAGAAAATGTAAATAAATAATGAACCAGAACTGAAGTACAGAAAACTATGAGACCATGGGCTCTGATTAAAATTATTATCCTGGTATCCTGATTCTAAAAGACAAAGGAAGTACCTAGGGAAAAACTAGTGCAGGGCAAGCACAGATTATATTTTCTCTAATACTTTTCTGGCCTCAGTTGTTTTCAGTTTCTCAAATTTCTTGAACTTCATGTAATTTATTTAATAACCTCTCACAAGTACTTGCATCACATTTCTAAGTGTCTTTGCAGTTGTTTGCTTGAGCACACATTTTTAAATATAAAATATAATTTAGCAAAAAGTTCAAAATATATATCACTGCATGATCAACCATCTCCTTCTGTTTTCTGCTACAGCTTTATTCATTAGTCCCAGTTCTTGTCCTCTAAGAGACAGTGAAGAGGTCTCTCTAGCTTCTACACAACTATCTCCAGATATTTATGATTCTAAAGAGCTTTACCACATGCCTATCCAGTCATCTCCCAGTTGAATATCATTCAATCATTATTCATTCTGAAGCTATTTTATATCTTTGATCATCCTTGTTGTACTTTGAACTTTTTTGATTTCTGCTGCAAGCTTATATTATATTCTGCTGGAGTGAAATAAGAAAAAAATCACAGTATTTTAGGAGAAGATAAAACATATATTTACAAAGTAGCATAAACATTTATTTGGCATTTGCTCTTGCTTCCTTTTGTAATAACTCTTAACATTCCTTTTTGTCCACTGCTGAATGTTAAGTCAATGTTTTGATGGAGCTACTTATTATAACACCAGTTCACTTACGAGGAGCAAAGTTGCAGACTGCCAGATCACATGTAAAGCTAGGGTTTGCCTACCTCATGTGCACCTTGTTGTATCTATCTAGAATGAATATTAGCTGCCTCTTCATTACATAATCACATAGATTTCTAAGGTGCTTCAGCTGTCTTCAAATGCTCTAGTAAATAGTAATATCTGAAAACTCTTTCACCCACTGAGAATATAATTTTCTAAATAATTTGGAAATATGTTGATAAATCAAGATGCTTATCCAAGATGCCATGGAACTGCAGTGGAACTACAGTGGTAACCTCTCTCTCTTGTAATGAAAACATATACATTCTATTTTGGTTATCTTGTAACCAGCAATTTATCAATGGGATAGTCTCTAATTCCATGATTACTTAGTCCCCTTGAAAGTCTTTGGACAAATACCAAAAAAGTCTTTGGAGAGATAATCTAGCAGTCAGATTACCTTTAGCTACATGTCTGCTGAGCCCTTTGAAGATCTTCAAGAGGTTTGCAATGCAGAACTTCCCTTTAATAAAGCTATACTGAATCTTCCCAAAGGATTGTGGTTACCCCTGTTTCTACCCTCAACTAAACTAATCCACATTAAGATTCTGATCCCTTAGATAACTAAATTTTTAAGAATTCTGCTTACTTGAGTCACCTTTTAAACAGAATGAAGCTTTCTAAAGGGATGAAGTGCTACATCTTTTTCAAGAATGTCCTGTGCTGTAGTGTGAACAGGAGATCTGATTCTTTTACAACTACATGAAATACAGAGGTATAAGTGCACCCTCAAACTCCTAAGCTATTTAAATGTTATATTGTAATGATGCTGCATTATTATGACCCATTTCTAATAGTTAAGCTTCTGTTAGAAGTTGGAAGCAGCTCCCATACAAACAGATATTTAGACCGGAAAGCTAGAGGTAAAATATGGTGTTTGGCAAGAGAATTTTTCATCATCCTTTGGTCTGATTCTGAATTCCTGAGAAGGCAAGAGCAAGGAAACCTTGGGTTAGAAGTGATTTGGGTTAAAGCAAGACGAGGTTATTTTATCTTAAACTAAGATAGATAGATAGATAGATGATAGATAGATGATAGATAGATAGATAGTTAGATGGATAGATAGATAGATAGATAGATAGATAGATAGATAGATAGATAGATAGATAGATAGATAGATAGATAGATAGATAGATAGATAGATAGATGACAAAATAAAACTAAAGAAACAAGACAAAACAAAACATGAGCAAACTTAAAAGCAGTATTAATAAAAAACACTAGACAACTCTCAGTGATTCCCAGCCTAATCTCTTCCTGGCAATTTTGCAGAGAAGTAGAGACATTTGCATCACTCCTCATACAGCTCAAGGCTCCAGGAAGCAATATAAGTGATTTAAAAGCTTTGCTTTAATATTCATAGAAGCAAGGATTCTCAAAGCTCATACTAGCCTTTCATTGTGTGTAATGGTTATGAATATGCTTTGATTATGATAAAGTCTTCAATGTAGTTACAGACTATCAATTTTTACATATACAAAAAAAAAAGCACTAAAAATTTGGTAATACCACAGCAGTGAGAGGCAAGAAATTATGTATTTGGAAATACCAGAAGTCATGTAGTCAGGGTGGAGCAGGATACAGGAATAGGAGACTTTAGAAAAGACAGTATCTTCCAAGACATAGGTGCAGAAATAGAAATTTTGTCCCATCTGTACAATTCTGTCATTTCGAAGGACCCTAGAGAATTTCACAATTCACAAGTCTGAGGCTACCTCTAAAGTAGCTTTTTGTTTCAGACCAAAAGTGGCCTCATGAAGGAAGTCCCCCAGTTGCCTCCAATTACTATATGTTTGTTTGCATTGCAATGCAGTCTCAGAGGGCATGAATTGATACTCCTTTGGGTGAGACTGATTTACAGTGCAGGACTTCACTTCCATCTAATAACACTTCAACTGGTAACAGACATTCACTTCATGCAAGCCAAGAGCTAACATGAAGTAACCTCTCCCACTGCAAATGTGTTGCATGGATGTCCTCAACAACTTGCTACGAGCTAGGGCAGATATAGCCAGAATAAAAGGGGCATCAATAGCTCACACAGAGGAACAGTGCACGTGTGTTACAGCACCCAAGTACTGTTTTGCATGGCCTTTCAGAGTAGACTGTTGCACAGTTTATAAGATTTAATTATTGTGATTCCATATGTAGACTAGAATTAAGTTTATTTTATGGTAATAATTAAAATGTATGCATGGAATTTACTCCACTTAAACCCAAAACAGATTAATGCTGAGCAGGAAAAGTGGTTGAGTATGTGCAGCAGATGTGTTTTCCATATTTTTATAATCAAGAATTATACTTGGCCTGAAGTTAAGTTTTCCTCAGTTCAACATTTGAGTTAGATGCCAGGTGGTAATAAATACCACCTACTTTGGTATTACACCTGTAAGACATAGCAGTTCCAAACTGAGTCACTTGAACACCATTTAAGGTCAAGTCTTCAGCTCTTTGTTTCTCTAGTCAGACTGAGAAACTGTACTATCTTAATTTTGTGTTAAATGTTAAAGCATACAGCGCACACATGAAAACCCTAATTGTACTTTTCAAGCACCTGCAGGTGTGTAAATATGCCAGCAGAGTACATATATCAGTCAGTCACTGTTACCATGCCTCTTTGCATGAGACAGTTTCAAAATTGTACCCAAGTATCTCATAAACCAAAGTCAAGGCAGAAAATAACACAATAAAAAAGGTTTAGACTTTAGTCACAGCTAAAAAAGGTCATAATTTATCTTAATCTCAGACATTTTAACAGGTCTTTGCTAAGCATTATTCCATTTGTTCATGAACAGATGTTCAGCATAGACTACTTGGTGAAAACATATTTACTCTACTTGACACAAAAAAAGACCAATATTGGCAAGTCTGTTTAAATGAGGAATCCTCTAGACTATGGAACTCCTGAGGCAGCTACAAGATAGATAACATCTAGCTTTTGGAACAAGGGCAATGAGGAAATTGTTTCAACAAAGCAACAGTGAAACATATGGAGTTATTACAGACATCCACGTAATAACTGGGACATGATAATTACAATGTCAATCAAGGTGGAACATGATCAGAAACAGATGAAAGGGAAGGCAAAGATCCAAGTAGAAAATACTAATTTAATTCAAGTGAAGACTAAAAGATGGTAAATACAAAAGGAATTTAGACAGATGACAGCAAAGATGAAGACTTCAGCAGAAGCGAAAATGAAAATTTTATAGTACAGGAAGCTGTAGAAAAGATTCTGCAGATAATTAGAGTAACCACAGAGGGTACCCAAGGGAAGACAGCTTTGCTGAGACAACAGGATAACTTGGCAGTGGCTGGAGAAACGTGATGGAGCTCTACAGCAGCTAGATACAGTGTTCTATTATGTGAGTCCTTGCTGTCCAACAAATGGACATAAATTCATAGCTTTAACTCCCCTACTGTTGACTTTCCAAACATCACATTGCTTTTCAGGCACTGTATTCTTTTCTAGACTAATCTCCCTAGCCCAACCATCATTTCAGTAGAGCTGATAAATTTCTACAGTACAAGTAAAGTGAATTCTGACTGAAGCAGGATGAAATTTTTTAGAAACTGAGAAGGGAAACCTGGCTGCCATATTTGCCAATAGGAAGTGTGGCACACAAAGCTTCAACAGCAGAAAACGGAACAGATGAGACAGAGAGGTGCTTTATTGTTGCATTACCATGAGTCACATCTAATGGAGGACTAACAGGACGTTAAAAGCATAATAATAATTCCACAAAAACTGGTCAGATGAGAAAAGCCAGGGCTCCTTGAGGTGGTGGATAGACAATATAAATGTTTTTGGAAAGGGCTTCATCACTGGCAAGCATTTATTGCTTTTCTGAAAATCTGTTTGCAAGTAGGACATGAAGAATGACTTTTTCTATGTAACATACACTGCTGTGATTTGCAAGGTCTCAGTCAATTTGCAGTAGAACATTCAAAGGTACAAAGAAGATGCTATGCCAAAAGAAGCAGCCAGATGGTTTAGACCACATAATACATAGACCTGCATGACAGTTTTAGGCAGGTATTCACAACCAGACTGAGCTGCTGATAAAGACTGGGCTCAGATGAGTTAAGTGTTAGCAATCTCTAACCTACACAGGTTTAATCAGCTGATTATCACAAGTGTGCCTCAGGCCTAATGATGAGGACATTATTTGTCTGAGGACATTATTTGTCTGAGATACTTTTAATGGGAAATGGCAGAGGGCATGTAATGTGATACTATCTTTTCAAATTAGTCACAAATAATTATCAGAAAGCTTCCATTAGCGAGAGGTCTCACATGTGAGGCTCAGAATCTGTGAGACTGGCATATCCATGTAAGCCACCAAAATCTCATTAGCTCACAGAGTTCTGTCTGGAACACTGTGCTCTTGGTCGGTCTCATTGCATGTCTGGTGGTGCAACAGTTGGGAAGAGAAATCAGAAAGTATAGAAATCAATGGATCACATCCTAATGTGATGATGAATCCCATGAAGATGAATTACAAAATCCAGAGGACAGGCTAAGGAGCAAGTCATGACAGCTGGAATGGCAGCAGGTGTAAATCTAAAGAAATCCACAGCAATACTTATCCAAGGCTAAGATGTAAAGTGACATTACAGTGAAGAGCTGTTCCTATGCATGACTGCCACCCAGGATCAGAAAAGTGACAAATTTGTTGTGAATCCCTTCACAACTACTTCTGACAGTGAAAGAACAGTGGTGTAAATAAAATAAGCATACTGGCCCTATATGATCTCTTTGCTGTGTATTCTAGTTTGCAATGATTTGGGGTTTATTTTGTGGAAACACAAATTCGACATAGGTACTTTGTAATTGATCTAATATTAGAGAGAAAGAAGATAGTTGTACTTTATTCCTGTAATATTTTTTAAGAAAAGGGAAGGAGAGAAGAGACATAAGCACTGTTTCACATCTCAGGAAACAAGCTGCTACCTTGGTCTTACGGAGATCTGGAAATTTTGCATGCCAAGTAAACACCTCTTTATCTAACACTGAAAAAATATTTGTGATTTATGTGCCTAATGCAGTAGTTTACTTTACAGACTCCACCCATCTGAAATAGGTTTAATTTTTCCATCTCAGATAAAATTGTAACACTAGCTAGAGTTTTCATTAAAATATATTTTATACAGAAATAACATGGATCTTAAGTGAGCTGTGACAGTCTTCCTAACATAAAAATTCATATGATTTGCTGTCAGTAAGTTAAGAGACAAAGTGGAATGCTAATATTTATGCTGTGTTTTCATTTTTTTCATGCTGTCACAGCTGTCTTAGACTAAACAAAATGATTCTATTTTAAAGCAAGAGACTGTACAGTTACTTTAAAGAATTAACAGAGCTAAAAAACAAGCTAGAAGACTAGTTTGGTTGCATATTTATTTAAAAATGCATACATATCTGAGGTTAATTATTTAAAATAATAAATATCCTCATTATTTTATTGTCCTACATATTGTTTTATTTAATTTCCATTTCCACATATTATTCATAAGGAATAAGGGCATACTATTTGCACATCTATAATTCTCCTTCTGTGACACAATTTTAATAAATCAAAACATGAGACATAAATACATTTTTTACCACTGAACTAAAGGTCCATACTTTGAAGTAAAACTGTCAAACACCACATTGGCTTTACTAAGGTTTCAAAAATACATTCAGGAAAAGTAATGAGTGTTGATTTGGTTTGTATTTAGTTGGTGGCAATTCTATAATCTGTATTAACAAGAAATTGTAAACAGGGATCAACAGGTCTCTTCCTCAGTGGTGCTTGTGTCACCTTCTTGGGACGATCATGACCATTCCAATATCTAGTAAATTACTTCTGATTTATCAAGAGTACAGGAAATCCAGTCTTATCTAGCAATGGATAACTGCAAACTCCAAGAAAATCTGCTTATATCAATTAACCTAGGCAATTTTATTGCCACTCATAGATTTTTAATCTCTTCTCTACATCTTTCCTGTCCTCATATCATATATCAAAACATTTCCCTGCAAGTTCATCTCCATATTTTAACTTCTTACTAGTTTACGTCTCATTTCTGCAGCTGTTTAGATCATACTCCTGTATTTTCTTCATCACCATCACTGTTATGCATAAGGCTAAATTAGCTACAGATCAGCATACACTTGTGACAAGAGTGTCCATATACAATGATTGCAAATAATGGCTTTGTATACATATACATATACACATACACATACATATATACATATATATATACATACACATACACATATATGTATATATTCTCAAAGTACCTCAATTTACCTACTTAACTTTAAGCATATGTCTAAATATTTGCAAGATCTGATCTTTAGAAGATTTCTTTAGAAGAGGAATAGCTTTGTATACTAAGCTTTGTATACTGACTGTATATTAAGAAGGTTCCTTGGTTTTGCCCCCAAGGCAAAAAAGGCTGTGACCTGTCATAGTTTTCTGGTTCATAAATGTGAATGATTTAAAAGGTATTTGAGATTTGGAGACAGAAGAAACAATGAAGCCCTCGATCCCCCTGATTTTCTCATAGTACTTTTGGCACAGGTAATGGGTTTTTTAGAAGAGTTTAACGTAAGAGCAAAAGTTTCGCTTCTGCATTTATTGTATCACATGAATTTTTAAAGTTGGAATGCTGTGAAAAGTTTTCATCCATAAGGACTCAAGCCAAGTTCTGCCTAAAGAAACATAAATCTGGAATCTCTTTATTGAAGTCAATGGATATGTTCCAGATTCAAATTGCTGCAAATGAGAGTAGCGTTTGGCTTCACATTTTAGTCACAATCAGAAATTTTGAAGACGAGCAGGATATCTGGCAAATTATTTTCATATAGTTCTCCTCTGGAAGGAAATATTTATTGTTGTTAATTCTGTCAGCTGAAAAAGATATGATTATTTATTTCAAACCCTTGCAAAATGAGGCTGATAGTTTTGCCACATAGGATGAACACAAGACTGAGTCATGGTTACAGTATGCTGGGTGTGGCTGCAAAAGAAAGAAATATTCCTTACCTTGACAGTATTTGTTTTCTGGGGGAAGGTGAGGATGGGGCAAATATGAGCGATTCTATCAGTGGATGGGTGTGTTCCCAGCAAACTAGCTGGGTATGCCAGCTCAGTAGTGTTGTCTACAAACTTATGGTGCCAGAACATAGTAGCCAAGACAACAAATAGTCTAATAAGGAATCACAGGAAATCTTGAAATTATAAGAAAACACCATGTTTGAAAGTGCCTAAAGCATCTGAGGGAGGGATACAGTTTTCACAACAACAAACATTTTTTCCAGGTTCCTGCTATTGGGTGCGAGGACAGATAGATCACACACACACTGTTACTATGTTTGTCCATCTATAACTTCCAGGTTACCCTCACAATTCCCTGCAGTTCAGCAGCTGTGTGGATTAAACATAAGTCTCAATATCATATGTAAAAGGTTAGAACCTCCTACCTTGAATACGATTCTTTTTTTATTAATTAGTGTTAGTCCCATTCCTTATTCTTCTTGCAACATCAGTGGTCAGGCTGGCGATGTGGGAACCATTTCACACAGTCTCAGAGAAGTTCTAGCAGCAGCTTTTCCACCTGATGGTGGTGACCTCTTAGGCTTCTGGGTTTTTTTTTTCTAAGTATCACTGCTGATCTGTCTAACATACTCTAAACTGAAAATCTACTGATATCAAGTTTACTGAGAAAGCAAAAAGTGTTTGATATACCTTGTGTACTAATCTGAACAGTTCATTCTGCATCAATATGCCTTTTAAATATCTTCTTGGAATAGGGAGCTACTAAGCAGCCCTTTAAATGCTGTTGCCAGCCTGAAGAAGGCTTTTTCTCTGCGTCAGGGCTTAGTACATGGCATGTTTGCTGAAATGATACACAGAGCATACAGCAGGTGCTGGAGTTACAGCTTGTTCTTCCAGATCTCGGGGGAGAACAGGAAGCTCTTAAAAGTTTGTCTCTCTAACATTTCCCTTATTAGCACACTTGTTCTATATGTGTTTTGTATTCACCTCTGCCAGTAAACACCTTTCATCGTGACCTCTAGCAATAAACTATCCTATGAGTCAGGATACTTGGGATGGACTTTAAAGTGGAAACCTACTTTTTATCAAGTTAACAAAAGATAATTTTCAACCTACATAATGACAATGTCCCAGAGAAATATTTGCATGCCAGAGTTCAGTCCTGGTGCTTTTCAGCTGAAATTCTATCATTTAGATTCTCATTTCCCGTGTGAGGAAGCATAATGGCACATGTGAGGGAAACTCAGGATAATATGACTTCAAGTCTCTCTTATTTTCTTTAAGCTCTTGTACCCAAGAAACTCTGCCAGGTCACATGAAATCCCTCAGAGTTCTCCCTGACAACTGGCCACACATTGCAACAGAACTGCAAATATTTGATACTCTCCTTTCTCTTTCTTATTGTTGCCAAGTCTTTTTAAGGACAGACACACGCTTATAGACAAAAGAAGACAAAATATTGTCTATGTGTCAACCTGGATACACTGAATATTTTCTACTGGAGACCAAAAATTGATTTCCAGGAACCCAGTTCACACACTACCTCAATGGCATATTCAAGAATAAAAGACAGCAAGCACCAAAATATGTGCTAGGTATTTCACCTACTGTTCAATGAAGGGAACAGAAAGTAGTCTGCACAAGTTGATCATTCTTCTTGAGACGGTGTTTATGTCAAGTTCCACTGGATTTCCTTCCTAACCTGAATATCCTTTCTTGTCCCATTTCAGGTGCACAATTCTCATGTCATCATTAAAGTGCTATTCAACTCTCTGTTACAAAAGATTACTAAGACCTCAGTCATATGTTAATTTTCAAAAGCTGATAACTAAAAGACTTTTAATTTCTTCTGGAAAATTATTTAATTTTATCTAACTATACTCTTCTCAACAGATCTTATCACTTTTTATGCCAGATGTTTACTCCTGTACCTATGTTCCTACGAAAGTGAAGGTGTTTTAGATAAAGTCTTCAATAGCTGGATTGATTTTTCCTCAGTAAAATGCTGACAATAGAACAGAGATTTAACTTGCAAGGAAAATCTTACAGCTTATGATAGCAAATGTTGTATTAATCTAATACTTAAAAGAACAGGTGCCTTTAAGTTCATAACCCCTAATGTTGTTCTGCAATAAAACTTGGACCAGGCTCTATATCTTCCATTACTGACAGCCAAAAGTAAATAATCTATTGTAAATGATGCAATTTTCAAGACCCCTTTACTTTCTCTTTACAATGTCATAACAAAGCTTGATGGCAGCTTTTATAGCTGACACCTCAAAATTCCTATTGGTAAAAATAATTTACTGTTTAAAAAAAATTTAGCTTTTTATCTATGAAAACCAGTGAAATCCTGGTTTCCAGTGAAGCCATGGTCAGATTATCCCCAGATTAATGGACTTTAAGCCTAGAAGGTACTATAATGATCATATGTTATGAGCAGATACACATGGCAGATAGAGAGCAGATCAGAAAGTAAATGCTGTATTAAGTCAGTAACTTGCTTTTGTACTGAATTATATCACAGTACAGAAGACTTGAACTTCTATCAGCTAAATTTTAAGAAATTAATGGGACCACGTGCTGGGAATATATGGTGGAAAAAGAGCTTGGAAGAAAGCCTTTAAACTTTATATCTGGGCCCATGGTAATAAAAACTCCCAACTCATTCAGCACGCCAAATTTAAAGATTAAAAATACTGGCGCTTCTAGAGAAATACACCTACAGGGCTACTCTTACAGCCTCTGGTCTACACATTCTCACTCAGAGATGTAAATCTCTTAGTTTCACCTGCAGGTATACACTGGTCCTCCTGCAGGATGGCTGTGACAGCTTGAGGAACACTTTATTAATAGTTAGTGATACTCCTTTAACATCCAAGCCAATATTTTTTCAGAGTCAGTCCATATGCATTTGTTCTTGTGCCAGCATTGTTCTTTAACTTAAACAGATCTGTTCCCTTGTGGTGTTTACCCTTGAGGAGAGCAATCTTAGCCCCTCTCAGCCTTCCTTTTGCAAAGTTAAGTAGATCACACCCTTCCACTGTCTCCCATTACAGGCTCTCCATTCCTGCTGTCACCCTCGTAGTCTTCTCTGCAAATGAACTAGTTCCAGTCTAATTTTTGCATATATAGTTAAAACTGGAGTTTTAGCCATTCCAGATGACTGCAGCACCATTGTCATGCTCACTGGCTCCCCTAGAATCCTCCTGCTGGGGAAATTTTCAGTCTCATTTGACTTTTTTCATGACTTTATCCCTTGAGCAATTTACACCCATGCTATGACCATCAAAAATGCTTTGTAGATCTCTTTCTTCACTACTTGCAGCTAAGAAGCTGCAATCTTACAGCAAATATCTTTGTTATCAGCCCCCAAATGATCTGTCCATAACTATGCTGAAATTCCATATAGATGGCATTCTGGATCAAATCTCTTCTGAGCAGATCAAACAGTAGCAAGAGACGCACATGCATGGCTCAGAACAGTTGAAGGCATGGAATGAAATTGCTAAACCTTCTCATTTAACCACAATAGGATTAAGCTTAATGCTTGCTCATACAATAATAAGCATTTAGAGGGAGAGAAAAGACAAACTTGGCAGCATCCAAGTACAGAGAAATGTAAACAAATATTGTAAATCAATACACAGTGGTTAGATTCTTTTTTTCTGGTAAAATGCTTTTAAATTTGGTAAGGTTTTGGTTAAACAACAAAGTACTGAATATAGCAAATTTAATTAAAATTCTGCATGCTTTCATACATCAGAAATAAGAAAAGAGTAAAAAGGAACACAATTTTTACTTCCCAAAATTTGAACATATAAATAACAAGCACCATCTTGTGTAGAAAAGTCTGAGATTGAAGTTGTAAAAAATAATTTCATAACTTGCTGACTATTTGCATCTCCCACCTCTTAAATGAACTTTCCTTAGTAGTGGAAGGTTTTCTTGACCTATACTTGCAAGTAATAATAATTAAAACACTGCAGTGAAATGGGAATACAGGTGCCTATTTCTACACTGAATGTCCCAAAGACCAAACAGTCACTCTTCTCTTGCAGTTTTTAGTGCCTCACTCTTCTTTCTGCAGTTTCCATAAGACTGACTGTACAGAAATAGCTGGGAGCCATTCCACACCCAGGAAGTTAGAATGCTCTTTCAGGAGGTAAAGAACATGATTTCAAATCTCAAAAATTTCTCATAAGAGAATGCCAGACTCCATATTCTATATCTGATTATCCCAGCCTCCTGGCAAAAGAAAAGGTGGCCTGTCACTGGGTTTGTGAATACACTCCCTCCTTTTGCTTTTCTGACAAAATCTGGAAAACATTCTTTTGAACAAAGAAGTGGGGAATGAAAGTAAGGATCAAGCTTATTTCAGTACAGCAAACAAAACATATCAATTTGATAGAAAATATTTTTTTCTTTTAATTGTCTAGTAAAGCAGGCAAAACAGGGAACTTATTTTTTGCTTCCTTTTCCATATCTTAGTCATTGCAATGTCTTGCAGCTGCATATTTTGACACTTTGACAGATACTTCCAGATCTGCCCAATGGCCGAGGAATGACTCTCTCACTTGGAAGCACTGTCTAAGGCATGGGAACACATAATGCTTTTTAAAGGGGAACTGAACTAAGCTTTCCCTTACTTTTTAGCTCATTATGTGTGTAAAAGGGAAAGAGCCATTCTGCTCTGCCTTGTTCCTTATATCAAAATGTTCTTTGCTACCACTGGGGAATATTGGCCGTTTGATCTGATTCTTTATGGAATTTTGTTATTATGCTATTACTTATTACGGAGCAGTGCCTCAGGCACTGACTTCAGCTCCTTCTAAAACTGCAGATGATCAGCTAGAATTTGCGCAACAACACCGATTTCAAAACAAGGCTGTGTTTGCTTGTGCATTCATGCAAATTTAAGGGCAAAATATATACCACATAAGGGTGACTGCTTTTGACAGTTTATACTAGAAGTTTACACTTTAGTATCACTGATCAAATCCTAGATATTTTCTTCATTTTCTTCACATCACTGAAAAAACAATCTGCATTCACAGTACCACGCCTTCTGTATTCAGTATGGCTTTTTGTGCAAAATGGCCATTTTGTTCAGTACAGTCACATCAACATATCTGGCTTCTTTAAAATGCAAACTTTCAGTCCATTTGCTTGTGTTCTGGGATGTTTCACTCCATGTGCTTGTGTTCAATCCAAAAGATATCTTCTGGCACCAGACAAACCCCAAAGAAACACACTCCTAACTTCCTCAAAGAGGGTCACTACTTTCTTTTTTGAAACATTCTTTCTGAACATTAACTCAAGCAGCACGACCTTAGTTTTCAATTTTAGACAGTTTAGTTCCTGTTATTTTCTGTACAATTCTGCAAGGTCTTGAAGGTTATCTGTCCTTTGTTCTAGTTGAGAGAATGTGCTTTGGTAAGTAGATTTAGCTAGAGATGTAAAGCTGAAGAAAGTTCAGCCTGTTTTAAGAACATGGGGTATTTATAATATTTTTAAATTTGAATACATTGCATTTTAGTTCTGAATCCTCAACAGCTAGCCTGTCAAAGTCATGACTGAATTTGCATTAAAAGAAAGTATAAATTCTATAAAATATGTTTCACAAGATTAATCTTCTGAGACCATATCATTCATATGATTCATATACGGACATTGTAGGCATGAAGAATTGCTTTTAATTATACCATTCAGAAGTGAATTGATATTTGGTTTATTCAGTATCGTATCTCTGAGACATGTTTATGATTGTGGCTGTAATTTTCTTTTTCACCATTAAGTCGTTCTGCATGAAAGTACTTTGACTTGCCAGCACACAATTAATTACATGATGCAGTGCATACAGTAGTGTGTGTGATTTTATCAAAATCAGAAAAAGTGCTATTAGGTTAAAAGGTTTAGAGGAACACATCTATTTAGATCATTTCAATGGTTCCATCCACAGGATTAAAAAGAGGGATATGTTACTTAAGATACAACCAAAAAAGTACAATAAGGGTTTTGAGAACAAATTTGAAGCCTGATTCAGTCTGATGAAGATATTGTCTTGAATACAGATAGATTTCAGTGATGTCTGTCAGGTTTTTCTGGACTTCTTTTTCCATTGCACTGCTGCTTCCTGATGAAAGAAAGAAAGTAACAACTGATACATCAGTGTTTTATCTCCTGAATGAAGAGAAATACAGTTTGTTGGAAGAGCAAATAACAACATCATCCAGCTGGAAAATAGGTCTATATGCATTTTAAGAATTTCTAATTTTTCATGCTAAAAGTTATCATTTTTTGCTGCCTGTGAAGTTTCATTGGCATGTCCCAAAAACTCAGCAGAAACCTCTAGGATCACTCATTCAGGATGCTGTGCTTTTCCATAGACACCATTGGGAGTATTTTATTCTTCACCTGTTAGAAAATGCACCACCTGGTAAACTGCTCTTTTTGGACATGTCCTCCTTACCTCATGTTTGTATTTGTTTTATCCATGAGGCAGTGCCATCCTGCAGACACTTATGGACAAGGCAGATGATGAGTTGTACTCTGCCAACACCACCTGTGTACAGAAATGCTCTTCTCAGGGCACTACAGAGCCTGGCAAATGCCCTTTTTAAGGCTACAGGCAACCTGTCAGCGAAGGCAAGAGCAGCAACCAAGCATATAATGTCTCTGCTACTCCCTAGAGGAAAGCATAACTGTGGTCAGCATCCACTCACGTTACCTGGTGAAGTTTGTGGCTCCAGGGTGTTTGCAATGATATTTTTGCTGCCTCTGAAAAGACTTGCTTAAGTGTGTTGAGCCATGCTGCTGGAATGAACTGATGAAATCATGAGAAGCAACAGTTAAACTTTATATTGAGATTGCCAGCAGACACAGTGCTTGACTCCTTTTCACCTGAAGTAACCTTCTGGAGCATACTTTCTTCTGTGATTGTTTTTAATTGCTTTTATCAGGCCTAATGTCCCCACCCTTTTCAGATCGCAGCCAAAACATGTGCATGGCCATCAAAAGGCCACTCAATAGTTTTGAGTTTAAAAAATTACAAGTGGAAATGATCTCCAGCAAGTAATACATCATTTGATCTCCTAGTAGGGAGTGTGTCTAGCCTGGTGCTGTGAAAAATGCAATAATATTCTTTCTGTAATTGAAAGTCAATCACAATTAGAGATTTAATTGACAATCTCTGGGAAAAGGCTGGCAACTTTTGAGACTTGGAAGAAGTTTTCTCAGGTGATCCTAGGCTGATTACAGATGATCTTCTTCCACATCATTAGCATTCTCAAAGTGAAGGGCTGTACCTCTACGTCAGAGTTTGGCTTAGGTAATTCATAATCACTGGTTCTTAGGATTCATGTTGCAAAATTTCCAGATTAACTGTTCCACTTAGCAATGTTCCAGAAGTAGAGGACTTCTTTCTGTTTCTCCTTCTGAAGTAAAGGTCAGAGGAATGCTGTGAACAGCCTGTACTGCTGTTCCTAGAACCATAAACACAGTTTGTGGCTTTGGGAATTGTGAAGTTGCCAGATCAAGCAGAAATATTGCATTATCAGAGAGAGTTCCCTTTCTTTCTTGAGACTGGGGAAAGTAGTAGAGTTCCCATCCTCCTTTTCATTATTCCAAAAATATACTCATGTATGCAATAATCTGTTTTTCTAGAGAATCATTTACAGAGACTGCTCCTTCTGCTCCTCTGGGCAGTGCCTTCCCTTCACCACTGTAAACAGACACAGTTTCAAGTGAAAAATCTTACAACTACATTAAGGGGAAGGTTTAAGTGTTATTGCTGTTTCTCAGAATTACAAAATGGAAATGGGACCTCAGGAGGTCATCTAGTCCATCCTCCCTGCTCAAGCAGGATTCTCCAGAGCACGTTACTCAGAATTGTGTCCAAACAGCTTTTGAGTATCTCCAGGGAGAATCCACAGCCTCACTGGGCAATTTGTTCCAGTGCTCACTAACCCAAAGAGCAAAGAAGTTCTTCCTTGTGTTCATGTGGTGAACTGTGTTCCAGTTTCTGCCTGTGGCCTCCTGTCCTATTACCTGGCACCACTGAGAAGGGATTGGTTCTTGCCCCTTCAGACACTTCCATACATTGATAAGACCCCTTCTCAATCTGAGCAGTGAATCACGTTTCATCAGTGTGTACTCAAAGTCAGCAGACACGTGCAAAAACATGAATAATAAGATAACAAGAGAAGTAGAACTTCCTGAAATCACATCAGAATGAAACAGTAAACCCACAATGATACCAAATAAGCAACATATTTTTCAATTAGCTTGAGCATGCTACTGGAAATTTTTCTAAAGCCAATACAAATTATGTGGCTTTGGTTTACCAGTATTTTCTGTGGAAAAAATGCTATTCTTGAAAAATTTGGACCAACTTTAATGAAAACTACTTGCAAAGTGCAGAATAGGTTCATAAAACCTCAGAGATCTGATCTTCAAAGTATTCTTTCCCTGATTGCAAAATCTATTCTTTATTCAGTGGTGATACAAAGGTGTTAACATTTAGGAGCAAACTGAGGAGCTAAAATCCTACTAAAGACACATAAGTGAATAGTCACACAACTGTACTGGTGCAGCGAAACATCTATATGGCAACTATTTGCATGTAGTCACCACAGACAAATTAAACACTAGTAATGAATCCATTAAGTGAACTGAAATGAAAAACAGACCCTTATGCACCAGAGGGAACTTTTTTTTTAAATCTTCCATCTACCAAATACAATTATACCATCTTCCTGGAGTCATCCTGAAGTAATAATTCATTTCATGCTCATTGGCTGTAAACATCCTGGTATGACACAAAAATATTCAAATTCTTTTTTATTTATTACCTTATATTGTTCCATGGTTAGAATGCCTTTAGAATGAGTTGCTCTGAGGTGAGAGAGCACCAGGCTTAATCTAAAATTATTTCACAATGGATTAAGAATTAATCATCTATATATTCTCAAACATTTTTCTACCATGAACTCATTAACTCGTCTCCACCTATGTATATGTTTGACACATGTACACCTGCACCTATATGCTTTGTCATCTCAGCATAATTCTTGGCTCTCAAGGTTGTAATTATCAACAGGATATGATAGGTTTTATGTCTCAGAAAAACTCATTTTCTTATAGGAAATCTCCACTTGTTGCATAGGGCAGACTTGGGTTTCATGGTTATGTACATGGTTACATTTTCACTGTTGCTCCAGAAAATCTGGGTTTCTTGAATGCTCTATCTCAAATCTACTGGTGGAAGTCTACTACTCCTTAAAACATAAAATTATGTGGATACTGATGTTTAAGCCACAGAATCCTTCCTACTATTTTCTCTAAACTGAAGTAAAAATGTCTTACAGAATACAGTGCACCTCAAAAGATTTAGTTCAATGCTTTAGCTTTGAGCCATAACTATTTTGAGGATTTCTGTGAATAATTCTTAGGGAACAGAAGATAGCTATAGTACCCACTGCTCAAAAGTCAGGATATTTGCCTTCTTTTACTGTACATGTAGACAGTCTGTGACGTATTTTCTCTTGGGACGGATCTAAAGGAAAAAATAATCATGTGGTGTAAATCTGCATTTTTATTGACTATTGTTTATTTGACACTGACTGTACTAAAGGCAGTCTATAAACAGAAAAAACAAGTTGCTAAAATTTGACCATGAATTTGACATTTTCTGACATGTTTGTATAGTCTAGTTTTTAAACATTTGGACATAATTTGTGAATCTATTTTTCTTTGGAAATTTGGAAGAAACAGATGTTCAGTTGCAACTTCCCTATCACAGGATACTCCATCTGTATTTAACATTTTTGGTGTACTAAATTGCAGTTACCATATACTGTGTGTTTGTTTGCTTTTCTCATTTTCAGTCTCTCTCTCTTTAGTTCTGGTTTTCTTATTTTACTTTAATTCTGCCTACATATGCCTTTCATAATCACAGAATTAAAAATTCATTTAGATTCTGTGACCAAAAAATGCTGCCTGATGCCAGAAAAACAAAGAGAACAGCCAGCTGAGCTGGCTCTTACTCAGCTGTATTTATTTGCCTCATTTTTTGCAAAAAATATCCCTTTCTAAATACTAGTCACAACTAGTTAATGTCAAGATAAATGACATTGCCTACTAATACAACTTCTAGGTTGAATGACCAGAAACTATCCCCTGTAAGAATTTGACAGGCTCACAGATCTTTCTGCTTTACTTCTCTATCTATTATTTCATTCTTTATTTTTTTCTTGAGGACTAATTTTGCAAAATTAGATGCAAAAAATTAATCCACAAGAAAATTACTTTTCTATTTGAATTCTATTAGAATTTTACTTTTCTATTTGGAAATAATAATAATTGCAGGATTATTTTTAAGCCAACAGGGTGAGACAGGATTCTTTGCAAGAAATTATATAATCTAGAATTTAAATTAATCATGCTGGTATCCATATAAACAAATAAACAACAAAAAATCTCACATAAGCCTGGATGTTTCTGCAGCTAGACAAAATGATCACTTAGTTTAAAATACACAGACATACTTCAGGAACTACTGAAGGACTACTGAAAATGCCCTAGTTTCAAAAGAAGGCATTTCTTCACATCAAAATCAACACCACTGTACAGTCTCACAGCCTTATGGTTAAAACACTTCCTAGGGAGATATGGATTTTCAGTTCATTCATTTTATGGAAAGTCTGGAACCCCTTAGCCCCATATTCTATGTGAATGCTTTAATGGTTCAGGGATTCCGCAAAACACAAGACAGATCACCTCTACCACCTCTTTCTTAAATTCAAAAAAGTGGTCAAAACATCTGTATTTTGATTGAAGTTAATGTGCAGCTGCACAGGTAAATATTTGGGCAGAAAACCATCGGGTTTTTTCAGACTACTAATTACATTTAAGTTTCGAACAGCTACCAGTCTTAATCCTAGCAAGAAAACAGTCACTGGAAATAATGGAATCTTTTGCATCAGAGCAGTTTTGCTGCCAAAAACACAGTCCTTAACATGATTCAGCAGGGCTTTTGAGAATCACAGTCTTGGATTTAGAAGCTCGAACCACCTACAGGTCCACTTTAGGCACTTTAATATTTTTGACGATCTTGGCTTGAAGCCCTCTGAGCCTTAATTTGAGCTAGAACTTGATTTGAGCTAGAATTTACTATGAGAAACTGTAGATATCTGCTATGGGAAAGCTACCTCTATGTTTGACCTCCAAGCTATCTGCAGCCAGGCATGCCAGGAGCTATTGGTGCCAGTACTGCTCCACCAGCTACCATGAGGACTGCTTCCTCACTAACATTAATGCTTGAAAGACGTAGGGCAAAAGGCTAGTATAGACACATCTCTGATTGCTTAGGCTGATTATTTGTTCCCAGAGCAATAGAAGGAAGCTATGCAATGAATTTGTGCAATAAATTAAGTGTTAAGCAAAGTGTTTTCCCAGTTACTGATATTTTTGCAAAGTTTGCTGATTTCTCCAGCTCTCATTCCCTCTTGAGTTTGCTACTGTGTTAATTGTGCCTGATTAGTCATAGACCTAAGTGAATCAGCATAAAATAATTCATGTGTATCTTAGCTTCATTGGATTACTTTTAGTCATGCAATATTTGATTTGTCTTGGGTCCTAGATTCCTAGTGTATGATTTTGAATTTGCACATAGTTACTCTCTAAATTTTTGGACATCTTTGCTGGTTGTTGATACATTCTGCCTTGAACTTTATCTGCTCCAGATGCCAGATGTGGTTAGTAACTTTGAGCTGAAGCCCAGAAACATGGGGGGAAAAAAAGGCCAAAACAGATACGGAAAAAGAACCAACAATGGTGCCAAGATCCACCCTCACTTTTCATGCATAGAAGATACACTGAAAATTCTGAGCAAACAAATGCTCCATTTACATGCTTAATGCTGTGAAAAAATGACCTTAGAAAATTTGCAAAAAGGAAACCAGAAGGCTTCATCCTAGCAGTAGACTTTGTACTTACTAGAGCCCTCTGATTCAACATATATGATTTACTTGTGCCCTGTGTAACTGACTTGAAGGGAATATATTTCTACCTTACAGAAGATACACATGAATTAAATAAACACCTGTATTTACTTGTAAAAGCAAAAAGTCCAAAATAAAATAAGTATATTCAGGTATATATTGATAATAACAGACATGATAATAAGAGTCATGATACAATTCTTCTTCTTTATGAAGAATACTCATTTTTTTAATAGAATTCAAGTAAGTTAGTCAGCTTTACAGAGGCACAGAATATTTTTAATTGTATTTTTAATGCTTGTACCTCTATAATTTGTGAAAATAACACATATGTGAAAGTCTGTCCAAACCAATGCTGGTTTTTTCATTCATTCCCTATTAAATAATCTTTATGTTGTTTAAAGCCATATTATGAACTCTATGGTTAAATTGTCTCTAGATTGTGGAATCTGATCATATCAGATTCTCATTAGAGCCACTAAATACCTGGAGCTTGCCTTAAATTTCTTTAGAATCACTCAGAAACTGGACTTATGGGCTTGACCTTAACCTCATGAAATCCAGGAGGAGAAAAAACAGAAACTCTTACTGTATAAGTGTAAAAATATCCCACACTGAAGTTTCTTTTTTCTCATTTGAACAAGCACAATTTTTTAATTTGATGAATTAGATTAATTCATCAAAGTGCTCTTTGAGGTGCACATACATATGCTTTTCTTGGCACTGATCTCTGTCAGTCCCACCTAATGTCAACTAAGCCAGAAAAGAAAACATAAACTCATTCTGTAAATACTGTTGCTCTTCTGCCAGCTTGTACCAGTTTGGGTATTTCACAATGGGCTAATTTATCTTTCAAATAGAAATAAATGGCATAGAGAACCAGCCTACTTCCTAGATATAGAAATGTATGCAAGCTATGTATATTTGTATAAACACACAAAAATACACATTGATAATTGGATGCATATTGATAAAGAGAAAGAATGAAATATATCTAAATTAAGTTTAAAAAACTAACCTTCAAAAATAATGTTTCATCTGTAAAAAGTGTTCTGAAAAAAATGTGTGGAATAGATTTAGTTAACTTTATAGACATTATAGCAGTGCCATAATACCAAAAACATGATGGTATTCATTCTGAACAAAGACACACACATCCTAAAATCCTGTATTTGACAGTCACCAGAACATATGAGAACATACATATATATATGTTGTAAGTCTGCCACCTTTTGCTATCTCACCTTCAGTAATGGTAATTTTGTGCCTAAGGGCACAGGAGCATGAAATTCCCAAATGTCGGAAGTCAAGCAAGTAAGGCAGAAGACCCACTTGGCTAAACAGGAATCTTCTTTGGAAACAAGGCAAAATGGGAGCAAGGTCAGATGACACAGGAAGAATAGGGAGATGCTGCTTGCCAGTGTAGGGAGAAAATTCGTGTGGCCAAAGCTCAACCAGAGTCGAAGCTGGCCTGAAATATGGGGGACATTAAAAGTATTTTTTCAAATCTATGAAAGGCAATGGGCAGTGTAGAAATAGCATCAGCCTCAGGGAGAGGATGTCACCTCACAAACCCAGACACAGACAAGGCACAGATGGTTAATGCAATCTTTGCCTCCACCTTTAACATGGATGATGGACCAAGGGGCTCTCAGTGTCCTGAGCTGGAGGGCCATGACTGCAAGAATGATCAACTCTCAGTCAGCCCTGAGATTGTGGAGGATCTGCTGCTCCAGTGGATCTGAACAAAGCTCTTGGGCCTGATGGAATTCAGCCAAGAATCTTCAAAGAGCTGGCTGATGTCATTGCAAAACCTGTCTCAATGATTTTGACCATTCCTGGGAATCCAGAGAGGTCACAGCCAAGCAGAAGCTGGTGAACATTGTCCCAGTTTTCAAGAAGGTCTAGAAGGAGGACCCAGAAACAACAGGCCTGCAAATCTCACTTCCGTGTCTGGTAAAGTTATGGAGAGGATTATTCTGGGAGGTATTGAAAAACACCTGAAAGACAATGCAGTCATTGGTCACATCCAGAATGGCTTCACGACAGGGAAGTCCTACTTATCAAACCTGATTTCCTTTTATGACAAGGTAACCCCCTAGTTGATGAAGGGAAGCCAGCTGATGTGATCTTTTTGGATTTCAGTAAAGCTTTTGATACTGTCTCTCACAGGATCCTTCTGGACAAAATGTCCAGCACACAGCTGGATAAACACAACCTGTGCTGGGTGAGCAGCTGGCTCATGGGTCAGGCACAAAGGGTTACAGTGAGTGCAGTGACATCAGACTGGGGACCTGTCACTAGTGGGGTTCTGTAGGGCTCCATCCCTAGCCCTGTGTGCTTCAGCATCTTCATAAATGACTTGGATATGGGTCTGGAAGGGATACTATGCAAGTTCACAGCAGATGCAAAACTGAGAGGAGCTGTTGACCCCCTCAAAGGCAGGGAGACCCTGCAGAGAGACCTCGACAAATTAGAGAGCTGGGAAATCAACAACTCTATGCAGTTCAACAAGGGAAAGTGCCAAATTCTGTAACTGGGATTGGGCAATTCTGCATGGACAGACTAGGCAATGAGAGGCTGGAGAGCAGTGCCACGGAAAGGGACCTGGGGGTCTTCATTGACAGAAAGCTGAATTTGAGTCAGCAGTGCCCTGGCAACCAGGAGGGACACCCGTGTCCTGGGGGGCATCAGGCACAGCATTGCCAGCTGGGCAAGGGAGGGGATTGTCCTGCTCTGCTCTGCTCTGCTATACTCTGTGGCAGCCTCACCTTGAATATTGTGTGCAGTTTTGGGCACCATAATATAAGATATCAAACTATTAGAGAGAATTCAAAGGTGGTGAACAAAGGTGGTGAAGGGCCTTGAGGGGAAGCCATATGAGGAGCAGCTGAGATCACTGGTCTGTTCACCCTGGAGGAGACTGAGGAGAGACCTCATTGCAGTCTGCAACTTCTTTGTGAGGGGCAGGCACTGATATTTTCTCTTGGTGACAGGGCCCAAGGGAATGGCCTGAAGTTGTGCCAGGAGAGGATTGAGTTGGATATTAGAAAAAATTCTTCTCCCAGAGGGTGGCTGGGCACTGGAACAGGCTCCCAGTGAAGAGGTCACAGCATCAGCGTGATAGAGTTCAAGAAGTGTTTGGACAATCTCTTGGGCACATGGTGTGACTCTTGGGAATGGTGCTGTGCAGGGCTGTGAGTTTGGTTCAATGAGACTTATGGATCCCTACCAACTGAGCTTATTCTGTGATTCTGTAAATGTCATTGATAATTTTTGAACTGGTTTAAAATTGTATGACAACTTATGGCAATGGGTTTCACAGTCTAACCACACAGTGCATGCTGTAATGATTCTGACACCAATAGTATCTGTCTTTTAAACAGACAAGTATTACTTTTTAGTTCTGCACTGATGCTGAGAAGCCAAATGAACAGACACCCAAAGTACAAGGCTTATTCACAAGCCCTATGCGATGTTTAACAGTCGTACTCACAAGCTCTGAGCAGCTCAACAGGAAAGTTTCCCATTTAGATCACACACCTCATTCTCCCAGTTAACTCCCAAATTAATTCTCCCAAATTAACTGTACCAAAAGTACCTCAAAACTGTACCTCAGCTGAGTTATCTGAGTCAGCCAGCTGGGACCAGGTGCCTCACAGTTTGCCATGGCTTCACTTACTTGGAGATGGTTGAACAACGGTCATCAACAGTAGATTAATACTAGATAGATAGATAGATAGATAGATAGATAGATAGATAGATAGATAGATAGATAGATAGATAGATAGATAGATAGATAAATGGATGGATATGTGTAACAAGGCCAACTGGCACTGTAAGCCTGAGAAAAGATTCTGTTGATGTGAACATTTTTAATTTCTGTGCTGGATTTGGAATATCTTCAGATCATCAGAGCACTTTAATTAAAATCAGTTGTAGACTTCTGCTGCAATACTTCTGCCTTATGGATTTTGTTGTCTCAGCTGCTTAGAAATGGATTACATTCTTTACACTTAGACTGGGATTCACAAACCAACACACATTTTCTCTCTAAAATTGTGAGGGTTTTATCATATCCTGATATAGCTAATAAAGTTTTGTACAGCATACACTTGAGTATCTTGTGGGAGCTTCATGATTTAAAACATAAAAAAAAAAAGGGCAATAATTAGGAGACAATAAAAATTATGGGGATATTGAACAGCTGGTTTCACTCATGGGAGTGCAGTCTAGTAGTATTTTCCTTATTTGTTTGCCTGGCAGGCAATCTGTCTAAATGTTTTTGTCTAATAAGACTTAAAATTAATAAGCCTTAAAAACCTCTGACTAGAATGGCTGAGACTTTGAAGTTCAGTGTTATGGAAAATTCTCACATTTCACAACTACCTTTATCACTACAAAGGAATTCATAATCAGGAAATTATTCAAGGAATCTGAAATTAGAAATTTGGGGGGAAAACAAACTGCTAAAAAACTGAAACACATCTAAAAATATTATATATAACAGAAACTGCATTATGCATATGTATATTATGCATTATGGCATAACACAACTAATAGAATATAAAATTTCAAATCAGCAATAAGAAAACAAATTGGGAACAAAATTAATTTTGCCAAAAGAAATATTTTCAGTACTGATTAAATAAGAACGGTCTTGTTCTAATGATTTTTTATTTGATTCTTGTCAAAATAAATATTCTACTTATAGATTGTGCTTTCTTAATACTGAAACATTGAACATCCCTACTTACAGAGAGCAGTGACTTGAAATATGGTCTGATATCAGGAGCTAGAAAGCTGGAATGATCCAACTTGATTCACTTCACATTAGCAACAATACTTAAGTTGTTATTAGGGTTCATTCTGGTTTTACATGGTTCACAGATTTTTGGCAGAGTACATTCATTTTCATGTTTGTCCCTATGATAATCTCATATCCTTAATTTGGATTTTTAACTTCTCAGTTGTCAGGATTTTTTTTTTTCTTTTGAAAAGGCTAAGCAATTCTTAGCATCTCAAACATTACACTGTTATTAAAGAATGACATGAAATAATTCAAATACGAGCAATATTTCTTTCCTAATTGACAAGTCATTTCAGAAAATTGAAAATGTTATTTAATAGTATAGTTCAAGGGTATTGACAATCTTTATTCCAAGAAATGAAATTCAGTCACAAGATGGGGAAGATCCATAAAAAGATGCCTGTATCTCTGTAGTTATCTATATATTTCAATTCTATAGACCTGTTAACTCCATCAACAGCAGTGCATTATGAAATTTAGGAGAGAAAATAGAGATCCAAATAAACAGTGGGCCTATCTTAACACTAAATCCACTATATATATTCCTAAATAATTTCAAAGGCGATAAGTAAGAAATAGTAAGAGGAAGGTATTTGATGTGTCTTTGCCTTTATATTTCACCTTGTACCTAATGAAATCTCACTGTTACCTTGTATCAAAAGAGTGCTAGAAGCACTTCAACCCTAAAGCAGCTTTAATTTATGTAGATAGATGACACCTCTCAGAAGTTAGAAATGTGGATTTGAACCTTCCCTTCTCCCTGATAGGAAAAAAAGAGCCAAAGACCAGGCAATTATTGTCAATTGAAATATTTTGAAAAGTAAGAGTTGCACAACAATATAATCCAGTGAGAGAGGCCTTGCCATGGTACTAAACAAACCCCAAATCTGTGTCTGCGCTCACTGCTCACATCACAGCCTAAAGGACCAGCCACAAGGCTGAGAGGTTTCACCAAAGATTAACACAAAGTCTATACTTTACACATTAACAGTCAGTGAGAGTTTTCCTGTAAAAACACCAACATTCTGAGAGTGCTGTGGCCAAGCACTTTTTGAAAACTACTGAAAACCTTTTGCAGAGGTAGCTCTGCATGACACGGCCCAAGTACATGAGGCTGAGGGGTCTCAATTCTTACTTAGCTTGTCTTTACCAGCAGTTTTCCAATTTAAAATAAAAACATCTGGTATGAAAATATCTTGCTTTGACCTGGTAGAACTATAAGCAATTTTAAGTAGACAAATTACAATGAGAAAGGTGAGACAACTTGGATTGTGCTACCAACCCTGCCTATAGTTGCCCTCATAATTTCTAAGAAAATACTTTCAGTTGTTTTTCATGAAGATCTTTAATTGTGAAAATTTATTTATTTTTAAACATGACATTTTAAGAAAATGGTTTTTATAGTGCACGAAATTCAGTGTGTGAGCAAAATGAATATTTCCTGTAAATATTTTTTATTTTCTCCTGTTCAAAGACATATGGGACAATCTTTTCTAACAATTTTTCTATGAATGTGCAAATATGAGATGAAATAAGGTTAAACTGTCTTTGCTGCCAGCTTCTGCCTGATTTGCCTCAGGATGGAATTAATCCAATAACTGTTGAAGGGGTTTTTTAATTCTGTATTGTAACTACTAATAGGAAAACATGAAAACAGTGTATCAGTTACTTTTCTGTCAGAAATTGTTTCAACATGATTCCCCTTTGCATATGACATTCTTTAATTTAAAAGAATGAACTTCCTATAAGAAAACCTGCCATGGTGTTGACATTTGAGATTTTTGACTCATTTCTTAATTTCATTTAATGTGATAAATATAATTTCTAGCAAGTACATCAATCATCAATTTTTTACTTCCTTTTTCATACCTTTTCTTTGAGTTTTGGTTCACTATTTCTTATTATTTCTGAGTGTGACTACATCTTTATTCTGACCAGTTGTTAATCTATAGCATACTACAAGTTTTCTGTAGCACTTCCAAGTTTTTTGCACATTGTTTTCTTTACTCCAAAACTTTTCTTTCGGTAGATGTTCCCTAAAATACACATCTCGATCACTCTGCAGCATGAAATAATCTGCCCCAGCTCAAAAAAATAACTTTGTGGGTGACAGTTTTTTCTTAAAGGAGGATATCCACAAACAGATGCACCCAGACAGTGCCTATGTGTATAGAAAAATGGAGGGAGCCAAAACACAAGCTTGAAAGACAACTATCACTATCAGACCATACATGAAATTGGAGAGCAGAATCAGAGGATTCATTGCTTTCATGATTCCCTCCTAATTCCTTATTTTTCACATTTGGAATGAAGGTTTTCTAGGGTTCTATCTTTCTTTTTTTTTTTATTCTTATTTTAAAGGTTAAAACATAATAAAAACAATATTTCTTCTCAACTTGATATTACTCGAAGAAAGCACATTAGTAATATGTATCAAATAAGATGATTAATAAGACTCCATGATTTCAACAAATATCAAAATCCATATAACTCTGTGGTTATAATCCTTTAAAGAAATAGACAACAAGTCACTTGCACTAGAATTACACAGTTCTAAGAAGCTCAAGTTACTGTACTGGGTGGTTAGTGCGATTTTAATTGCTCACCCTAGATTTTTAAGAAGCCCTTTACAATCTGAGTGCAAGTCTACAACATTTTCTTTGCAAACATATAGATATTTGCAGTGCTCGATAGGTTGATAATCAAATTAATAGTGAAGACAGTCAGTCCTGCATATAGTGTGTTGCCAAACTTGCAAGAGGCATGGGAGGGGTTCACATATTTTTGTTTTGGTTTTGCTGCCAGCTGCCGTACTGCTGTGGTGTTTAAAGACAGTGCCAAATACAGGGTTTTAAAGGTTCTCCTATAATTATATCAGATAGAGAAAGGGCAGGGCATGCTTTAACACTGAATCTTTCCTTATTCATTTAGAGCCTGTCTTGAGCCTTGAGAAGTTTAACACCTTGCAGAACTGCCTTCCTAGCAAGGCCTCATGCTCATGTTCGCATTCTTCCAGCAGACTATATTTTTTTAAAATGTATTATTTATTTTCAGGTATGGGATTAACCCCAAATTTCCTCATCTAGTAACTTTTAAAAATTGATTTTTATAATAATGTTTCTCTCCTCATTGAGCATTGTGTTACCTTAATTGCTTTAAGCTTTTTTTATTTTCTTTAATAAAATTAACAATCTAAGGGGAAA
Source organism: Notiomystis cincta (assembly GCA_013398075.1). Taxonomy (NCBI): domain Eukaryota; kingdom Metazoa; phylum Chordata; class Aves; order Passeriformes; family Notiomystidae; genus Notiomystis; species Notiomystis cincta. Next base: position 109,827 of record VZRX01006852.1, read on the forward strand.
CACAAGCACTGTTCCCCAGTTTTTTGGCCTATATGCAGGACAATGGATTGAAATATTTACCACTGTAACACCTGAGATACAGACTGAATTAATGTTGAGCATGGCAGAAGGAATTTGATCAAGGAAAGACATGATGGAGAGCTAGAAAGCCTCTCCAAATAGGCACTCAGGAGAGGATTTCTGAATCTTCTGTCCTTTTCAGGAGCAGCTATTTTCTTCACCCCTTCTCTAGATATTTGTCACTAGATTATTTTCTTTACTTCATAACTTTCCAAAATGTTTCCAAAATGTTTCCAAAATGGCAGGAATCTCTCTCTCTTCGCATTCCTTCTCTAATGTCAATTAAAGGCAATCTAAAAACCAGCGTCATCATCTCTCTTGAGTCTCATTTACAGTAACATCCTCCCACATGCTCTGACAAATCTTTTCACAAAAGCTGTATAATTTTTAGACATTCATTAGAATAAGGAAATTGCACTGTACACGTTTCTCTTTTTTTTAACATCTCCAGTGACTTCCCTTTTCTACTTTATAAAGCAAAGTGATCTAGTCTGATCCTCCTGCATGATCCTCCTTAAGCTAATAAACAAAGACTTTTTATTCTCATCAACAGCCATTTCTATTATGACAGTACTACTAAACTCAATTACTTGTATTTTCAAAAACCCCATGTTATGCTCTCCTATCCTGACTGCTACTTTTGAAAAGACAGACAACAGGACTGTTTGTTTTAGTGTCTTAGTCCAAATCTCACCATGAAAGTCATGACACTTTGAACATACAGTATGAGCACTATGAAAATAGATTTTTGACAACTATTTTCTTGTACTCTACTTTGATGTACCTTGTTTTCTCTGATTTGGCCCAAGCACATTACGTTTTTGTGTATGTCCTGCTGTTGTCCTGGATGAGCAAAATAACCTAGCCACTTACTACCATGAGCTGATATGATGTTGTGCTCTAAAAATGCATTTTGGCAAATCTCTGAGGCTGTTATTCATTCATTTTCTTGCCCTCTGAGTTAGTTAGTTAGATATTTTTGGCAACCAGTCTCTGTCTTGAATTCTTTTGTACACAGAGCTAGGTGTAACATCCAAAATGTAGCATAGCTGCTTAAGTTCATCTTCTTATTGCAGTAATTTATGCCTTTCAACATAATACATGCAGAGAGATAATACAGAAATTGCATTATGAATAAGCCTCTTGGACATGGAAAACTGTTTCATACTTGCTGTAAGTTTCTTCTTAAAGAAAAAGCACACACCACATTAAGCACGTGGCCTGAAACCTGTCTTTTAATTACTCTGTGCAAAGCTGGAAATCTGTGGCATTTCTCTAGTTTTGTTTTCCACACATTCTTCTTAGTAGAAGCTGGGGAAATGCACTAAGCTACATACCAAAGCATGCTTGCTGCTTAGCTGTGTTTGTATGCCTGCTACACACATTGCCTGATAATTCATTCACAGGTGTGATACCACTTAGTTTTTATAGCAACTTGGATAACACCTTGCAGACAATGAAGACATGGTAACAAAAACTGAATAAACAGGGTCACATATGTCTGAGAGGTCATATTCCTGTCCTCTTTACAAAAATAGATTAAAACTACCTGGAGCTCCTTCATACTTTGATGCCACTGTGGTCTATGAGGAGCAGTGCAGCATAAGCAATTAGTAAATGGAGGGAAATGCAAGAGGAACAACAGACATAAAAGGAAAGCAAAAAAAGACATTGCTAGCCAAGAGATTTACTAGAAAGCAATAAATGGAATGACATTCTGTACACAAATAATATGCAAAGGTTAATGAACATTCAACATTGCACCCTTGTGCAGGAGTTTGTGTGACAGATCTGACCTGAGCAGCTTCAGCGTCTTAGATGTTATTTAGTAGTATTATTATTTCTTAACTTTGAGCAGAAAATGCATGAAATCACTTTTCTCTCAAAGCACCAAAATCAAATATTCAAAGACTCATTTAGTATCTTTTCATGCCAGTGATTTCAGATAGTAGTTGTTTGTGATACTTTTGAGTCTAGTTAATGTATTAGATAAAAACTCCTTAGGGCAAGCAGTAGTGCAAATTTCATTTTGGACAAAAAATCACAATGATAAGATTTGGTTTGACTCTTGACCATTGAATAAGTACTATTATTAACTGTCTCACATTTTCTTAAATCACCATACCACCTTAAATCAATATATCACTATACACTGAATAAGGTACCCAAGGCATATATACTCAGTCTTCTCTAAACTGTTTGCTTAGGAAGCCAGATCCTTTATAGTGTGCTACTGCCTGTTGTGACAGCTCTTCCAGCTTTTCATGTGAAGTTGGGTCCTTTTATTTTTCTTAAGGTTGGGTTGTTTGAAAAGGTGGGCCGTTGAAAAATTGGCAATGGAATGCTTCTATGCTTCTATGAAAGTTTTCTTTAAAATTGAAGTAAACATTCAAAACCTGTCAATTTATGAATGAGAGAGGAAGAATATTTCATAACCACTCCCTACCCCCCAAGTTTCACCAAGAAGACTGAGGTGCTAACTCTGGATTTCTAACAGATGTATACAAGGAGCTTCTTCCTATGGGCAATATTTAATCTTTTATGCAGTTGGTCAAATTAAAAACTTGTGGTGGTAAAGAATTATGTAGCAACAAATTTCTTAAGAGTACCTGTAGTGAATTGGGCACAAATCCAGTGCGGTTTGAAAGAGCAAAGCACAAATATCCCTCACAGGCAAGCGATCTCTGCTGGCTCCAGAGATAAATCAGAGCCATCTTTCTATTACTTCCTCCTGCATTTGGAGGATTAGCACATCCTGTTCTAGTTAGGAACGCTGTCTCTTATATCAAATATATTTCTCCAAGGTTATGGGTATCAGTGTGGATCCTTTATTTGCCATCTTGGAAGATGTTTCATTTAGGTTCTTGAATGGAATAATGGCAAGAGTCTGTTCAGCTAAGAAAAACATGTTAGAAAGCCTGGGTTAGTTTATCAGAATACTTCTAAACAATTTCAACCTATGATACCCAAGATTATATTCAACCCAGCTGATCTTTGGACACAAAATTAGAAGCTTTGTTTTATGGAAACAGTGTGTGCACTCAGATCTTAAAGCGTTCCAGCATCTCTGAAGAGTCCAGATTGTCCTAACATTCATGCCAAATTATCAACAATTTAGAAAACTGTTGCCAAAGGTCATTCCAACTACAGCTGTTTGGAATACAGAGGGGTTTATTGATCTTTTCCTTTGCATAGCACTTTAGAAAAAATATTACATTGTGGAAATAAAGACCATGACAGATGTTGATCATTGCCATAGAGAGGGAAGGAGGGGGAAGGAAGGGCAGGGAGGTATCAGGGTTAAATTGAGGGTGAAAGACTCCCTTGCAATGCTATTGTTAGGTCCCTATGTGGTAATACTGTCCTCATGATGTGACTTTAACCTGGCACTGTGCTTGTGTCCCAACAAATTAGGGAAGCTGGCCCAGCTGGTTGGGACAGAGCTCATTAGGCATGGTACTTTAGGTGGCATAAATTTCACAGCTCCAAAGCAAACTGGAGTCCTCCCAGAAAAACAGGTATCATATTCTAACAAATCACTAATCCCAGAGGCCATCTTTGACTAATCTTACGAAGTAGGGTGAATCATGATCTTTAGGAAAACTAAATGGCTGTGATCCAATTTCGCAGCTGGATAATAGTAGTTCATATTTTTAAGGACAAAGGTTATAATAAGGAGATCTTGTGTTACTCAATTTACTCAATTAGGTAACATAGTTACCTTAATGGTTCTGTAACAGTTTGCTGGGTGTTAGGAGTGATGTAATTTATTTCTTCTAGATAATACAAAAGAAGGGCATTCCATCAATAAAGGAAGACTAGTAGAAAACAGAAGAGGGATAAGAGCGAAGGCAAAACAGGCACACAGTTACTGAGAAACAAGGAGAAATTACAAGACATTAATGACAGAGATGCAGTCTGAGTCAGAGTACTTTAGGGCCTTGAAAGCACAAGTAAAAAGTTTAAACCTGATACACCAGGCAAAAAAAACAGAGAACATAAAAGACAAGCGTGTGTGTGTTAATACACACACACACTTGCATGATGTACATGTTTCCAGAGCTTAGGACTGAAACAATGGATTTTTCCTGCCTGCCCTGCGCTCCACAACATTGCATTTTCTATGGGATAACATTTGTGAATCTCGTAACAAGCATTTATTGAACAAGAGCATTTATTTCAACTTTTACATCATTAGGGGCACTCTTATTTCTACTGTATGGTCACATATATTTGTATTGAGAAATTTTAGTTGCATACAGTTCACATTAACGTAGCAGATAGAATTTGGCTCGTGAGCTGTAAAAGCAGTTAAACATGTATAAGCTACATGAACCACAGACCTGAAAATTTCTCGAAAGCACTTCTCTTGATATGTCTAATATCTGTAACATTAAATGGTTGCTTTTTCATGCAAATAGATCCTGCTTACTACTGGAATGAGAGGGAGAAGGCTGGTGGGTTGTTTTGAAGTGAGAAAAAGTGCCCTACGTTTGTTTTTGTTGAGGCTGTCCTCACACTGCTCCTCATGCAACGTGGGCCAACCAAAACTCGCACAGCCTCAGCAGCTGCCAACAGCCCTTATCAAAGCTTGTAGCAGCTTCTCACGCGATTTACACACACACACAAATCCCCCTCTCCACCGAGAGGAGCTGTAGCTGCCCTGGAATCCTTTCTCCGGGGGACGCCTCGAGCCGGTCCCCTCCGGAAAGCCTGGGGGTGGGAAGAGGGGATGAAGCTGGTCTTCTCTCTTGGCTTTGCTCTCCAGGGTTCATCCAGGCACTCGGGAGGACGATTTAATGACCTGCTCCGCCCCTGCTCCCCCCGCCCAGGCAGCTCCGGGCGGCTCTCGGTCGCACGAGTGGGGAGCGGGGGGAATGAGCCGCTGCAGCAGCGGCGGCAGCAGCAGCAGGAGGAGGAGGAGGAGGGAAGGAGGGAGGGCAGGAGGGAGGGCACGAAGGAGGGAGAAAGGAAACCGGGCAGGTGACACCGCGCTGGGTTGCTCCGGCTGTGCGGGCGCGGAGCGGGCGGCGGGAGCGCGGCGGCCATGCACGTCAATGGCAAGGTGGCTCTGGTCACCGGCGGGGCGCAGGGCATCGGCCGCGCCTTCGTCCAGGCGCTGCTGGGCAAGGGCGCCAAGGTAAGCCCCGCGCCCTCCCTCTCCCTCCCCTCCGCCTCCAGCCGGCACCGCGGGCGGGGGGTGGCGGCAGCCCCCGGGGCTCGGCCGCGAGGGGGGTCG